>CAOLHI010008226.1:0-31342 GCA_948474755.1 Ctenosaura bakeri | reverse complement strand
GTATTCCTGTTCCCATTTTAGGGTTGTGAAACTTTTAATGCTGTGTGACATTTAAAGTTGTGCAACTTTTAAAGCCACAGAAGATTTCATTTTGTGCTCTTTTATCTGTCTTTATGAAAGCTCTATAGCTTTAGAATTTGCACATGATTTCATTTTGTGTGCTTTTTTTCCTCCCTGTCTTTTAGGGGCGGGGAAAAAAGCTTTTAAAATTTGTGACACTTTAAAGTTGTGCAACATTCCATTTTGTGTGCTTTTTTCCTAAAGCCCCATCGGTTTTGGTGGAAAGATGTGCAGCTTTCTGGAAAACTCTGTGTGCATGCACAGACAAACACACACACAGACACACACACAGACACACACACATCATTAAAAGTCTCTCTACAACTACCTTACAATCAATTGCCTGTTGAAATAAAATAGATCTTTGCTTTCCAGGCAAAGGAGGGCAAAAAGGGGGCCACTTAGCCTCCTGTGGAAGGGAGTTCCACATCCTAGAAGCGTCGTGTGAAGGTAATGGCTGTTCCTCCAAGAATTTCTCCTCACTGGCCTTCACTCACCAAATCGGCGGTGATGAGTGAGTAAGAGCAGGGATGAAGTTCTTCACTAAGACCCTTTCCACATGGATGTGGCATCCTGGCATGGGAACACAAGAGGGGAGGGACCGCAATGATGCTTCTGCATGCTGCTGTCATGGTCCTGCCCTTCTCCTGTCACCAGCTGGTGCGATTGCAGGGTAAATCATTGATGGAGTTTCACCAGCAATGACCCCTACTTGTATGATTCTCCCATACTTACATGCCAGGCAGAAGGGCCAGAAGCAAAATGGAGGTGCCTCCTGCCCCAGTGCAGCATGGGAAGGAACCCTGATGCGCTGAGAAGGGAAGAGGCATGTTCCTCGTGCTCCTTTCCACAGGCAGTCAATCCTGTGTAGAAGGGAGCATTCCCATTGCACTCCTTTCCCCCAAAGGTGCTGCCAGGATCGCGACAAGATATGGTAAGGTGTGGAAAGGGCCTTCACTTCTTCTCAAAGAGAGCAAAAAGTAATTTCCTTCCTGCTGCAAGAAAGTCTTTCAAAACCATGCAGTTTCCAAAGGCTATTCACAATTTGGGACTTACTCTCTGAAAAAAAGAGAAAAAAAACACACCATAGTTAATTAGTACAGAATCAGAAAACATCCTTTTCTGGCTGGGATATAACATTTCATTGCAGAACTATTAATTCCTGGATGCAAAATGCTGTTTGTTTTCTGCATAGAAAAGGCTGTGATTGGGGATATATTTTGAGTGAAAATCTGAATTAATTTGCATATGAAACATTACTTTCTGTGAGGCATTAATATTTCTGGGTTAAAATATCATTTTCCATGCAGAAAAAGCTGTTTTCTGTGCAGAAAATGCTGATTTCTCCATGAAACATCCACATGCAAATTTTGTGCAGAATGAACATTGCATTGCAAAGATTCTCCTCTGTCCTGCATTCTTCTCATCACAGTTTCTCAGCACTCAAAAACATGTTTTTCAACCATTTTTCAAATAATTTTGAATGTTAACTTCATCCCTAAGTATGAAATGACCCCCTTGAAAGAATGTCTCTCCGTCATCACTCAGCCTTCTTTTCTTTTGAGAGTAAAGATAGGGTAAGTGATGGATGCCTCTCGCCCTGATCCCTCACTTGCCCTCTGCTTCTCAGCTCATGTACACCTACTCTTGGGGAAATGCAGTTTGTTGTATACTTTGAACAAACTTTTTCTCTCAATGGCAGCTTCCTTTTCAGTGGGGTGGGGAATCTTCTCCAGATGTTAGTCTGAGCTTCATAGGAGCAAATCCAAGGTTCAGCATTCTTGAGATTCCCCTTTAAAGTACAGACCAAATGGTGGGGTTGATTCCCCACTTCACTGAGGTGAAGGCCACCAGCTGTCACTTCTCTCCCTCTCTCTCTCTCTTTTCTGTCCCACAAACACAGCCCCAGAGGTGTGCACACAGCAGGATGTGTGTTTTCCAGATAGGAAAATGGATTAGACTTTGCTGTTTCCTCTTTGAACACAACAGCAACAGCTAGCAATCAGTTGAAAAGCTGTTTGTACTGGCTTCAAATCCAGCCATACCAGGCGTCCAAGCAGTATGGATCTGAATTGTTAACTAGTTCATACTTGCTTGCAATAAACAAATAATTCCAAGTAATGTAACTTTTTGGGGGAGAGAGGACAAAATGAAGACATTGTCCCCAGATAAGAATTCTAGCCCCCCCCAAAAAAAATATTTCCTTCAATCTCCAAGTTCCTAGAATATCAGTAACTTATAACTTCAGTTGAAGACTGAGAAGCACAGTTTAGTCATCCAAAGAAAAGAGGCAGGCCAAGTGACCAAGGTAATACAAAGACGGCAAATAGGAGAGCTCTCAGTGGGAGCAATTGTCAACTTCTCATTCTCTGCAATGCCAAAAAACCTGAGAATTGAAGAACAATTTCATTTAGGGTACTGAATTCCTATATAGGAGGTTTTGTTATATTCATATATATTTATATATTTTGGCCCTTCCATATCTGCAGCCCAATCATTTCTGAATATTATCTATCTGTCTCTCTATCATCTATCTCTATTTCTATAACAAGTACAGGATAACTCCAGTCTTGGAGATTCAGCTCAGAAGTTTGCAAAAGCTTTATTTAGGAACCCCAGAGTAATAGCAGCACACTCTGGCAATTGGCAAGACTAAAAGCCCTACTGGATAAGCAGTAAAATTACAAGCTTGTGTGTGTGAGGCCCTTATTTGCCAGCAACAGAATGGTGATGTCAGAATCTGAATGTTCAAAAAAGCCACCAGCTTATTCCATTTTCCAAAGCTGTAGTTTGGAGGACTGTTTGTCCCCCCAGAAAGCAGGTCTAGCATTGCGCCTGAAGTGAATCATGCACTGAAATGGTTTTCATAGATGCTGCAGCCCAAGGTGGTGTTGGGCAAGAGCCTGGGATTCTGGTTGATCTCCTGAATGGCAAGCATGAAGGACAAGATGTGCCAGTATCTTGATGAATGGACACTGCAGAAATTGATCAATTTGAGAATAGATAGTTCTAGAGTCCTCCTCTGTTCAACAAAGACATCTGTCTAAGTCTGATGTTTATGCCAAACAGAGTAACCGATTCAGTCACTTGGTGTGACCTAGGTCACCTCAACCCTTGATTGAACAGATCACCTCAACCCTTGATTGAACAGATACACGCAAATTGGGAGTACCCAACACGATGCTAGCCATCACATTCTTACATGTTAATATAAAGATTTATTACAAGCATTTATTATTTTTCTTAGGCCAGCCCAAAGGACCCCAAATGGGTACAAAGGATAAAACCAATGGAGGCCAAGTGTTGCAAGAAGCAGATTTCCAGAGAAGCAAGAGGAGAGGTTTGCAGGGAAATGGATCATTCTTCTGTCCTGCTCTGTTCAATGGATACAAAGTGTTCCATTCTTTCTTTTGTAAATCTAAAAATTGATTTTTTAGATTTACAAAAATCAGTCTTGGCACAGGTGAGACACATTTCTCAGGCTACTCAGAAAAACACAAAAATATCTGCATGAATGTGTGTTACGAGGTACTTGATCCAAAATTACATAAATCCCTTCTTTTGGGAATAATGGGATTGGGTTGATATTGAAATCATGTTAACTCCACGTTGCTGCAAGGTGGAATCTGCAGTTATAGAAGTGAGGATCTCTATGATGTTGAGTAATGTGGCAAATGTGGGTTTCATGGGGAGAGCCAACAGTGTGCCCTGGTCTGAGTGCTTGACTAGGATTCCAGGAGACCAGGGTCGGAATCCCCTGTTGGGAACCTTGGACGTGTCATATTCTCTCCACCTTAAAGCAAGGCAGTGACAAACCTCCTCAGAATAAATTGTCTTTGTGAACCAGTGTGGTTTCATGGTTTGAGTGTTGGCTCCTCTGATTACAGGAGACCAGGGTTCAAATCCCAGCTCAGCCATGGAAACCGAGTGGGTGACCTTGGGCAAGTCACACTCTCTCAGCCCCAAAAGAAGATAACAGCAGATCTTCTCTGAGGAAATCTCACCCCCCAAAAAAAATATAGAAAGGCTTCTTTTTAGTGTTAACGTAAGTCAGAAATGACGTGAAGGCACAGAAAAAGAACAACAAAATAAAACATGAATACACACACACACATACACACACACATATAAAAGGAAGAAAACTCTGGCATCAGATCACCATAAATCTAAAGCACATCATGACAATTACAACAACAAAACTCCTGGGAAGGCGAAGCACAAAGAAGGCAGGCCGTTTTAATCACCATTTTCTGGATATACAAAAACTCAGTTGTAAAGCCAGAACTCTCCCCATCCTGGAAAAAGCACATACATCCTGTTAGCAGTAGGGTGGGGCTGGGAAAGGAAAAATCTATGTAGTCAATTGTGGCTGTAGTTTTGTGCCTTCGAGTTGACCACATTGGACAGCAGTCGTATTCTAGGGTTTTCTTGGTGAGATTTGGTCAAAGTAGGTTTACTCTTTGCTTCTTCTCAAGATAGCCTACAGTGTATTCGTATTCTCTGCAGACCTCCTGTCAGGAACAGATTCACGCTCACACGTATTCAATAAACTTGATAGAAGATTTATTGTAACATAGCAAGGGATGCTGTCTTACAGACGTCAAAGCTCGAGAATGGGATCTGGTTCCCACACTCTACACTTAAAAGGACAGTTTCCCCTGAGATAGTTGTAAAAAGGACAAACGACCCCAATCACCATGACTACTATCTGTCCAACAGTTCCTTTGAAATTCCAGCCGGAAGGAATGTTCAAGACCTAGGAATAACCTAACATTCTACTATCACCATTCCCACAGGCAGCTGCCATACAAAAGCAATAAAATGTGGGGGCACCCCGACACCTCCCTTCCGAATACTAGCCAGGTCTGATCCTATTTAGCTTCTGAGCTCAGACAAGAGATGGTGCCTTCAGTGTCCTTGGGCAGATCTTGGGCAATCATAGAGAGAATGAAAGAGGGCGGAAGCAGCAGTTCCAATCTGGGTCTTATTATAGCACTGAAAGTCAAAGATGGTGTTCATTTTTAGCTAAAATTTTGGGGAGGTTAGTTGAAATTAAACTCAGAACACCTAAGCTCCCAAACATACAAACTTCAAACATATATTAAATATGAGTAGTAGATTCTGTGAGCATACACTCAATGTTAAACACACATATTATAGCTAATACACACACACACAAACCTATGAGCATACAGAATTTAGATGCTACCAGAACATCCGTCAAAAGGCCAGAGCAAGGCAAAGCAGAGGAAGCAATTCAAAATGACTGACAGTTTCTGAAATATAAATGGTGGATATGTTGGTATACATTACAGCATCCAAATTGCATATTAGATCAAACATATATACTAGACTATCCTTGAAAAGTAGAAACCAAGAAGTCAATAGGTAATAATGCTAGGATCAAATTGTTGGAACGATAATTCATGTTAATGTATATCATCCCATTTTATTTATACACAAGTGATTTACAAGTGATTTACAATGTTAAAGGAATTGTGCTCTGTTATAATATGTAAGATACTAATAATTTTGTAAGAAATAGTAGACCTGTACGGGTAAAGGTGTATTCAGGGAAAATAATGGACGCTCCAGTTAGAATAACAATGGAACTTAAGAGACTAAGGAATAAATAATTAATCACTCACTTCTTGAGGAGGGGTGGGGGTGGGAAATCAGGAGAGGGGGGCAAGAAGGATTAGATATATAGTATAGAGATTATTGGTTACATAATTTAAGATTAATACTTGATATTAGTAATATTAGTATTAGTGTTGTAATCACAAAATTATTTTGTGTGATCTCAATTTCCTTCTGTGTCTCCCTCTCCCCTTGGGGTATTCTTTTTTTATAATGTAATTAAATCCCTTAATAAAAAAAAAAAGAAAAAGAAAAGTGAAAACCAAGGCAGAGCAGAGGAAGAAATTCAATATGGCTGATTGGAGTATGAGAAATTTAGGGATGAATGGGGAAAGAAACAGAGCTGGGGAGCAGCTGGGGGAGTGGAGAGTATGACACACATTGAGAGGTTCCTACTTACCAGGGACAGCTGATGAAGGGAGATTTGGTGAAGACAAAGGGTTCTTGCTCAAAAACGTATCTCGGAGAGATGACTCCACCAATGAGTTAGTCTCCTGGCCTGTAATAATTCTGTGGCTTATCTTGCTCCTCGGTCAGCATTGTGCTTCCTGCATCTCACACACAGAAAGTGACAGAAGCAACAGGAAGAACATTAAAGTCATTCTGCTTCTCCTGGTTAGCTCCACCTTGCCTTCTGTAACTGTTCCTTTCAGGTTCACACCCAGTAATTCAAACAGAAACAGTACCAAAATCCTCTTGCATGACCAAGACTGCCATGCCTTTGCAACTAAAGGTCATATCTAGCTATAGCATCACACTTCACACATGCACAGACACCCCACCCTGCCCCAAATCCCATCCTCTCAATAGCCCAGGAGATGTTTTATATGACAAATTTCTTCTGGCTCTTGGTGAGAAATTACCTCTTCTTGCTCTTGATTCCTGTGTTTACGCAATTTGTCTCCAAAGCTCTTTTGAGCTTTGACAAGAACCAAACTGAGTCACAATGATTTTGATAATGACAAAGGGAAGGAGCATCACTTTTGCAACATCATGAACTCTCTGCGTAACTTAAAGCTCCAGTGCAGACAAGGAGGGGAAGAGTTCAACTAAATGTTTTCAAATTCTCTGTCCTTGCTGGATCTGTGAGGACAAAGGTTGAACTCAGTTTGGCTATTACTGAAAAAAATTCCTTCCTAAGAGACAGGATTCAATCAATCTGGCACATATATTCAAGCAACATGAAGTGAATCTATCTCAACACCATCAGTTGTTAACAGTTCTGCTAATATTCTTCCTACTGAGTGGTAATGTGGAGTCACTATGCTCAGACCTTGTCTTCTCTGACAGGTAGCAGGTCTCCCAGACTTCAAGTTGAGAGGCATCTTTCTCAGCCTTATCCAAAAATATATTGTTATTCTTTATAGACAGTGGCTGACATAGTTGCGACAAGGGAACTCCATCATCGTAGCTATGTCTGGCACTATTATCCCTTCCTCCCATGAAAAGAGTCCTGAGGTATTTGAAAAATGTCATTGATCATTTCTTGTTAATATCATCATCTGAACAAGCTGGGTTAATGTTTTATATGGATAGCAATTGTGCTGGGGATATTTCTGACAGAAAGCGAATCACAGGCATTATGGTGTCATATGCTGGATCCCCTATGAACTGGAAATCCAAAAAGCAGAGTGCAGTTGTTGTGTCTACTGCTGAAGCAGAATTAGCTGCACTATCTGAGCTGTGCAATGAATTAGTTTGGTACACACAATTATAAAAGCATCTAAAAATATCAATGTCACAGCCTATACCTGTGTATGAGGATTCACAAGCGTGTATCTGAATGCCCACATCAGAAAAAATAAAAGCACACACAAAACACGTACATGTAAGATATCACAATGTGAGACAAGCAGTGGAAGATGGGCTAATTGATCACATTTACTGTGAATCTGAGACTAATTTAGCTGATGTAATGAACAAGTCTTTGGTAGCCATAAAGCACCAGAAAATTATTACAAAGCTTGGAATGTTGAAAATAAAACTGTAAAACTGCTTTCTTTGCCTTAAAAAAAAAAAAGGAGGGGTGTTCAGAGTTGTAAAGTGTAATGGAGTGGTGTGGGTTTTTTTGTTTGTTTGTTTGTTTTTAGCAAAGTGAACTGTGGGTGGTGAAGGTCACAGGATCTTTCTAGCACAGCTTGAGCTACGTTTTCAAGGTCGGTGTGTGCTGGGGATGCTGGAAGTTTATATCTCCATGAGTAAGGCCTCCTGGGAAACACTGTTTCTTAACCCCTGTGTATGTCTTCAACATGTCATATACAGGAATGGCCTAGTGCTTTACCGTCCTGCCCCCCATGATCTCTTGTGTTCAGCTGCTTCCTGACTTGCTTGTAATATGCTTCACTCTAGCAAATAGCTGACTAATTTGGATACACTGTGTCTGAGTTATTTATTTTTCCTGCCTGAGACAGTTAGCAAGGGCCTAGCACAATAGTGTAGTTTGAGACACAACACATGCTCAGAAGTGTCTTTCTACACACTACACCCAACAAAGTCCAGAGCTGTCAATCTAGGAGAAACACTGAGCAGAAAGTCAAAGTCACTCCCACCACATATGTATATAAATGACCTTAACTCCACATCCATGCCAACATTTTGGTGAGAAATTACCATTAATATATGCCATTTGATGAGATGGTCTGTACCATCTACCAATCATTTTCATTTGTTGTTCTTTTATATTTGTATTTTTATTTTTAGCAATTTCTTTAACCACATTTTAATATCTTTTCTATCTATCAATATATCTTTTTCCCAACTTATTGTCAATCCTCTATCATTCTACACTGGACCATTAACAAATATTTTATAAATTTTCTCTATTAATCCTTTTTCTTCTATTTGTATTTTAATTATTTCCTCTAAAGACATGTTCTATTCTACTGTTTAGTTTTATTCCATGCAAAAATTTAACAATTCCTTTAATCTGAATCCAAAGCTGACCGCCCATCAGAGTTTAACTCCCAGCCTATGCTTATCTGTCAGCAAGGGAAGGAAAGTGACAGTACTTGCCAAGGAGGTAGAGGCAGCAGGGAGAGACCAGAGCTATCAATCTAGTAGAAATGCTGAGCTGAAAGCCAAAGTCAAAGTCAATCCAAGGAGTCAAGAATGTCAAAGTTCACAAGATGCACAGTCGGAATGCAAGGGTTTGGGGAGCTTGAAAAGCAATTTGCCACAAGCAAAAGGCAAGCTACACAAAAAACAGCCACTCTTCTGAGCCAACCCTGTTGAAATTCCTATGTCTCAAATATGAGAATTCTCACAAAGGAAAGGAAGGAAGGAAGGAAGGAAGGAAGGAAGGAAGGAAGGAAGGAAGGAAGGAAGGAAGGAAGGAAGGAAGGAGGAGAAAGATGGCCGAGTAACACAAGACACAAATGTGACCTTGGACCATAATCTTTTATAGCTTTTGTAAGAAATGTACAATAACATATCACTCTGTTTTACAAATGTAGAAGATTCCAAAATCTTTCTGTTTTGCTCATTGAATTCCCTTCTTTACTGCTAGAAAAAATTAACTTCACATTAACATTTAAAAAAAAAAGACACAGAGAGAGAGAGATTTGCCCTTTCAGTGAAGCCATAGCAGTATGTCTAGATCTAATTGGGACTACCAAGCTTTATTTCAGTTGAATTATTTTCCATCTTCAATAAAAATGCTCAAAAACTGTCTCCAGGTTTTGCCATTATATTTTCCTTTGTGTTCACATCTGGCCTCAGCAAAATAATGTAGGACTTGGGGATGAAGATCAGACCCAGTAGCCCAGCACTAGATGTCAGGATGGAGAAGATCTGCACAGCCACCATATACTTCCCGCTCATGTTTAGGTAGGTGGGCACAAAGGACACTCAAACACTGCAGAAGACCAACACGCTGAAGGTGATCAGGTTGGCTTCATTGAAGGCCCCAGGCAGCTTCCTGGCCAGGAAAGCCACTATGAAGCAGATGGCAGCCAGAAAGCCCATGTAACCAAGGGCAGTGTAGAACATGACAAGTGATCCTTCATTGCATTTAAGTAGGATATCTCCAGTGCATGTGTGCGTGTCAGGGCATGGGGGAGAAATACACAGCCATGTATAGCAGATGACAAATTCAACAAAGGAACAAGAAACCACAATGGAGTGTGCCAAAATCTTCACCAAACATCTTCTCACTCTGTTTCCTGGCTTTGAGGCCAGAAAGACCAGCACCACAGTCATGGTTTTGGCCAAAATGCAAGAGACAGCAACAGAGAAGATGATGCTGAAAGCAGTTTGTCAGAGAAGAAAAAAGTTGCTTTCTTTGGCTGGCCAATGAATAGGAAGAAGCAGAAGAAAAAAAAGAGGAGTGAGATGAGAAAAGGGGGAAAGAGAGGTTCCATTTGTTGGCTTTGACTACCCCAAGTGTCAAGAATTTTATTAAAATTCCTAAAACAAACAGTGTGATGACAGAAAAAGATTATTGCAAAAAAATAAACAGTCCCCAAAATGTCTTCATAGGACAAGAAGATTATGATTTTGGGGTATACACAGATCTCTGTCTTTGTTTGGATCCCTATCTTTTTTGAACATTTAAACAAAAAGACTCTGCATCTGAAAAAAAGAAGAATGATTTAAGCTCAAATAAATCGAATACATCAGTGAAATAAATGAATAAGACATCATTTTCTGCTCTATTAAATTTGAAAAGGGATAGGAAGAACGAGATCTCCTATTAAAGGGGAGAAGATCTTTGTCTGCTTCCCTAATGAACACGTTTTCTTTTTGGGGGTTCCTGCCTTCCTGTGTGGAAATGGTTCCTGCGGGAAATTTTGGTCACAGGCATAGCAGCAAGCTGGTTTTCCTTCCTGGATTTTTTTGGCATACCCAGGGAGACACTTTTTGGTGCACCTGGACTCAGGCACAGTCTGGCAAAAAAAGGGAAGGAACATCCAGGAGAAAGCGTTAGGATTAATTCTGTGTATTTGAAGTGAAAAGGCAGTTTGGAAAAGATTAATGTCAGCTGAAATTTTAAGACATCCTTTCGGCAAATGGAGGATGAGGGAGAGTGTGCTGATGTACATGTGAGGCTTCTTTCTGTAAATGTTTCTGCCTGCTTTTATGTAGAAAAATACACCGTAGACAACATATGCAATTAAAAGCTACAAGAACAATAAATAGACCACATTTTTTGGATCAGCTATTGAGTTACATAACTCTCTTGATTCCACAGCTAAGTAGCCTCTGCCAGCCCAACTCCTCACTCCCCAATCCTGACTTCCCAGGCAGCAGCCCCCATGAAGAAGAGACATCTGTTCTCTTGTTGATTGGGAGACATCAGGCTACCCCCTACCACCTCCAGGAGTGATCTCTGGGGTGACCGTTTACCTCAATTGGTGATAGAACAGACCCTTGTCACTCGCGGAAATTTCCAGGATTGGGGGATTTTCAAAACCCTACGTAGTTTACAAACCCTATGTACACATGGATGGGAAAAATTTAGTCACTAATGCAAACTGATGGTTACACATTCATAACTATCATTGTGAATTCAAGCCCTAAATGATAAGTCCAAGTCCAAGAAAACCTAAAACCGTAAAGCACACAAAATGAGTGGCCATCTTCTGAAGCACCTAAAAAAAATTTTTTGGGAAAAGAATGTTACACCCCATCTCTACTTTGTATTGAAGAAATTTTAGGATAACCAGGAAATTTAGTGTTATCACACTACACACAACCCCAAGGAGCAGAGAAAACATTTCAGGTCTGTATTCCTTCCACATTCTCAAAAACCACAAAACTTTTTCAGAAATCCTCTCTTCCCCCTCCCCTCCCCAACTGGCCTTCACTCTATCTTTTTGACTGCCCCAACTCTATTTCAACCTGGTCCTGACTCTTTTCCCCTCACTTTTTTAACAGGTAAGCCTCTGCTTTCTACCCTTTCTCCCATAGGGGCCCTTTTCCCCACAGTGTTCTCATGGCAGCAGTCGGATTGCTGTAAGCTGGCTTTCCTAGCCTCTCCCCCCTCAAAATGAAGGAATGCTTCCATTATTGGTAGCTGGAAGATACACAGCGGGTTTGAACAATGTTCAGCAGAAAAGGGATATACAGTGACAATCATAGGGTCAATTTACCCTACATAAGGACAATACGGGATCTTGGCCAATGAATGACACAAAGCTTTTCCCCAGTAAAGGCCCAGTAGCTTCCATCATGTCGGTTGCAGTGATGAGACTATTCCAAATCTCAATCACAGTTTTAAATGGATTTACCCCTGGTACCACATCCGAACCACAAATGCATCCAGCTCATTTGAGAGGTCCTTTAAAGGTCAGACTAAATACAAAATAAAGATCATGGCCCAAGCTAAAAGGACCACTTCCCCTCCATGCATTTAAATTTACCTCTTTAAACTGCAAGGGCCACACAATGGAAAATTCCGGGTGAATGGGGGGCTTTATGTCAGAGCCTGGTCCAGCTTTATACTCCCAACGGTCACTCAGGCAGTTGTCGGTTTTGGGAAAACGGGGCCCCAATTCCCCAAAATATAAAAACCAGATCCTGTCAGATGCAAAGTTTTGGCCACTCATGGAAGTATTAGAAAGCTGGGCATCTCTTAAGAAAGCATGAAGCTAGGATGATAGAGAAAAGAAACCAGGAATTTGCAAAAAGCAAGGAAGACTGCAGCTGGTCCTTCATCCCACTGCCCTGATTCATTCATCCCACTCAGCAGTTCTCTGAATGATGCAGATACCATTCAGATCCAAATCTACATATATATTTGTGTTGTAAGCAAATAAGCTAAATCTCTTCAAACTCATATCTTAATTGCTAAGAGGTGAAGAGGAGCTTTGCAAGAAGGAAGATTTATAGCTTCTTCCTGGCCGGAGGAGTGACAGACGCTTACTGAGGGCTGAAGATAAGAAGTAAGTTTTTACACTGAGCTGGGACGGGTGGGGGGGTGCTAATTAAAGTGAAGTTTTTACTGATATGAGACTTTCCAGAAAAAATTTTTTTAAAGTTGTGGAGGGAAATTTGGGCGCTATCTATTTACTAAACAATCGGGTGCAGTTTCCATCAGTAAAATACAAGAAAATACCTAAAGCTCTTTCATTTCCCCCCATAACTGCTTTTCCCAAAATATACTACCTTAACCCCCAGCTAGCAATAGTGGTTACAAAAAAAAGCATACAGAGAAATGCAGGACCCCCCTCCGTTTAAAAGTTTTTCCATCAACTGGTCAAAGAAAAAAGGGAAACAAAGATAACCCGTTTCTTTTCCCCAAGTGTGGTGGAGCGGAAGAAGGACCAATTATGAAAAAATAAATGTACTACTCTCAGGATCTCAGCACAGAGAACAGATGTTAGGAGTCAAAGAAAAAAATGGTACATCTTTCCCCAATGAATCTGGCTCTGGAAATTGCCCTTGCTGAGACTACATTAAGGAATGTTTCCCAAAACCCTTGGGGAGGGAAAATAGCAGGTGGAAAAGCCCAATCAAGATCGGGGAGCTCAACACCCATATGAAAGGGGCAATTTGGGAAGACCCTCATAGTAAAGAACTGAATATAGAAGACAACAGGTGGATAGAAGCGTGGCTTTGTTCCTTGTCTAAAGATATAGAACATGTTAAACCCTTTTATATCTGACTGTACTGAGCTTTTCCCGGGGCTATTTGTAAGGGTCTACAAAATTTTTAATATTGATAAGCAAGTAGATAAAGCTTTAAATGATGCTAAGCTGCAACCAGTTAATTCAGCCAACTCATTCATCCGGTTAAAGCAAATAGACATTACCCAAAGATTTAATAAGTGATTTCAATTGCTTTTAAGTGATGCAAGGAACTTTGTAGGCATATATTTCAGGTGGTAAGAATGATCAGCAGCAAGCATTAATTTTTAGTTTAAATTTAAGGATTAATAGTTAGGTGTAAGTATCTGATTAATATATGCTATTTCCAGCAAATTTGGGGCCTTTTTTTAATTTTATCTGTAGTTCTCGTTGTTAGGTGTAGCTTTGTAGTTTTCAAAATTTTTATTGTGTTGTTATGTACTTTTAGTTTTATGCTTTGACATATAGTGTTGTTATTTGTTTCCTTTTTTTTGCCTTTTTTTAATAAAAAAATCATCCTTTTCTTTGTCTTGATCACCAGATGCAGTTTTTCCCCGGGTTTTTAAATTTTTTTGGGGGTTCCTTTTCCGATTCTTGTTGTTCTACTTCTTTATCAAAATCTTTCTTAAAAATTTTCAGAAAATATTTCATTTTGTCAGTTGAGTTCAATCTATTTTGCTTTTAGCATGAGTAAGGATGGAATCCTCGCCCGTAGGCTGTGTAGGCAATCATTCCTACATTTAGCCCCAGACCATGTGCCCACAATTCAAAGGTCTTTGCAATAGAAAAGTCCCCCCATGCCACATAAACCCTCTTGATAGTCCTGCAAAGCTGACTATAGGGGGGAAAAAGAGAACACCCAAAAAGAACCTGACCATGAAGAATTTAACAGGAAAAAAAGGGGTTTGCCAGGCAGAAAACTAGAGAAAGGATCCTGTCCCTTGAATGGTTATGCAGATTATGGGATTTCAATGAGTGCTGCTTGTTGTGAAACCTGTGATACCTGCCGAAATTCTATCTTCTACACAACTGTTAAGGGGACAGGAGCCCTCTCCAGTTTCCAATATGGAAAACCCCAAAGAAAAATCCTGGCTTACAACGTGTGGAAAGGGTCTAGGGAGTCTACAAGCAAAATAAGGGTCACAAGTGTGATGCAGCTGCTAAAAAGTAAAGGGGGTTTTAGGATAAAATCAATAAGAGATAGTGTCTGGACTGAGGGAAGTAATAGTCCCACTTTATTTAATTTAAAGCCCAGGCATCACCAGGAATACTGTGACCAGTTCTGGGCACTACAGTTAAAATAATATTAGGATATTGATAAGCTGGAGCATGTCTGGAGGAAGGGGACCGAGATGGTCAAAGTTCGGGAAAAATCAAGCCCTATGAGAAAGGGGAAAAGAGGGTGTATTTACCCTGTCTGGCAGAAGATGGAGCAAGCTTGCCAGTGGCTGCTCCAGAAACTAGGATATGATCCCCTGGGATTCTACCTAAATATTAAGAAGAGCTTCTTGAGTGAAAGAGCTATTTGAAATGGGACAGGCTTTTAGAAGTGGACACTCCTTTTTTTGGAGGACATCCAAGAGAGTTGGATGACTATGCCCTGGAAGTGCTTTAGGTGAATATTACCACATGGCAGGACATTGAACTAGATGACTCCAGAGGCCCACGCAAAATGTATGCTTCTATGATTCTATGAGATGAAACCAAACCAGGGGGGTGGAAACATCTGGAAGGGAGAAGGACTGAAGAGTGAGGGCCCAAACATAGTCCCCACCCCTGTGGTCACATTGTGTTCCACAGCCCCACACAAGACCTTTTGTGTACCTGTCATGTGGTGCACATATTTCAAGTTTCCAAAAAACTAGCCTCAACCTGGCTCTCAGGAAGGAACTTGGTCAGTAATAGCCTGGTGAGTCCCCCCCATCCACAAAATGTCAGACTTTGAAAGCACTTAGGTGAATTCTTGGGAAAATTTTCTTTCTTTTTCTTGGCACCTGAGCCTTGAGCCACACAGAGCGTTCAGGAGGGGGAAAAAACAGTGCCCTTCATAATTATCAAAATCATAGTGATTTAATCTTATCCTTGCCAAAGCTCAAGGGGTTTTTAAAGATCAACAAAAACACCAGCATCAAGAGCAACAGGAGTAATTTCTTTGAAAAGCCCAAAGAAATATTTTGGTTATAAAACATCTCCTGTGCTGCAGAGATTTTGGGGGTTTTTGGGAATTTGGGCTACTGTGTGTGTGTGTGTGTGAAGCAAAGCCCCCCCCCATCTCTAAAGCCTTAGTTACATGACATGCATTTGCATAGGTAATGCACCACCTGTTTTACAAAAAATTTCTTCTTATGGTTTCCTTTCTGCATGTGAAACTAAAAGGATCAGGAACCAGGAAGGTGTAGCTCACAGAGATACACACCATGATCCCACTGTTCCTTCTCTTACCCTTATGGCTGCTGCCACATTCTGTTTCTGAGCTGCAGGAAGCTCAATGCCCTCTTGAGCTGCGGGGAGCTCCAAGACCACCCCCGGGAAAATATTACAAGCCAAAAAATGTCCTAATCGGTGGAGTCATCTCTCCAAAACACTTTTTCTTTTCAGGAACCCTACGTCTTTACCAAACCTCCCTTCACAAGTTTTCATCAGTAGATAAATAATGCTCCTTGACCCAAATCTCTTCCCCGAGTGTCACCTGTTTCCCGGGTTTCCCATCCTTAATTTGGGGGACACCTTGGTCAGTGTTCTTCTTTGCCCTTTGTCCTTTTACCCTTTCTGAAAATTTTAAGAATTGTGGGGGGGGAGCTTTTAAAACTCAGGGAGAATCTAATTTTGTGTGATCTAAATGTGGGCAACCAGGCACAACTGGAGGCATCAGAAGAAAACTGTTGGAATCCTTACCCTGCTGAATATACTATTAATTCAGCATTTCCAGTTTCTAGAGGAGGGGGGAAATTTTGGGAATTTAACCCGGGGGCTGCAAAAAAGAAAAACCCCAAACTGGTGTAGCTGCTCACACTCTCTCAGGCTCAGAAAAAGTTAAAGGGAAAAATTTCCTCTTAACAAATCTCACTAAAAAACTCCATGATAGGTTTCCTTAAAGTCACCATAATTTGGAAACAACTTATGAAGAAAAATGATGAAAAAACCAGGGTAGAGAGCCAATGAAACAATGGGATTTACTTAAGTGTTAACTCGTGGGTCTACTCCAATTGATACTAACCAATAAATTCCAACCTACACCTTCTAAAAAAAATTAGCTGGCATCTTGCTGTCAGTTAGACTTTGGAACTGTTTCCTGATCATGTTTAGAACTGTGGCCCCACTTCCAAAACTTAAATGGTCCTGAAACCCCCCTTTAAAAATCCAGGCAGCTTCACCAAGGAACTGAGTTCTGTGGTGCTGGGTGTGGAAAAGGAAGGATGATGTGCCCATCTCCCTGTTGCTAGCGAGCTGCCATGGGTCAAAGGTTTACAAAAGGACCGTGGAGGGATTCTTTTTTGCTCTTTGCACTATGGCACACTGGCAGGAGAAGGCAAGGGGGAGTCGTCTTCCAGTGTCCCACTTGCCAGTGCCACAGATCTACATCCCTTGATGCGGCTGACTGGATTTTAAGGCAGACTTCAGGCAGCCAAATCAGGAGATGGAGAATAGCCATAAAATTTAAAGACCTGATGATGGATCTTAGCCATTGTTGGAAAGAAGGACCAAAAATCTTCTCCCACCTCCACCTCTCTGTGGCCCTGCTTTCTGAGGAAGTGCTCCACCTGGAAAAGTAAAATAATCACCCATCCCCTGAGATATGAGAGATCTGCATTTCGGTGACAGCCAACTTCTCGTCTCCCCTGTTGATCCCTTCTCTACTGGCTGTCATGGCCATCTCCTGGATGCAAATTTGCCTTCTTCTGCCTTCTAATTTGTACCTATCTGGCGGTCCTTTAGGTTGGTTTAAAAGAAAGAAAGGCCACAATAAGTCTTTAAATTTATACATACAAAAAGAATGTAGTGGTTCAAATTGATTTGGGGAGTCCCAACCTGTGTGGTGTTAGCAGTTGTATACCCCCATGATTTGATACCCTCTGATCAGCAAAATAAATTAATTGACAGATATGTTTAACTGACATAAAATATAAACTAAAAACCCCTTTATGCCTGAGAGGCAAAGTGGAAAAGAAACACTGGCTGGAAAGCAGGTCAAAAATAACCTCAGCATGGCCAAATCATAAGTTCAATGAGGATTAGCGGGGAAAGCTGATGTAATGGCTCTAAGCTAATTCTCTCAACAAGAATGATCAAGGCCCAGAAGCAGCTGGAAGCATCCCTGCTATGTGAATTTCCTACTCAAATCTTGCCCTATTAAAGTACCCAACCAAGACATTGTAAAATTTTGCCCATTCCAGGCCCCTTTTGGTTAATCTGCCAGAAAGCAAATAACTCAAACCCCTTCATGGATGGAAATGGAGTATATAAATCTTTGGTTTGGAGCAGTCCAGTGAAGTATCTGAAATGCTGGACACTACTATGTTGCTTCCAATTTGGTCTGCCCTTAACAAGTCTAAGCCACTCTACAGCTTCTTCACCATTCTTCTGGTTTGGGGAAATTAAAACCCAAAAACCCTCACCCTTTACAAACCATAATTTTCCTCCCTTTACCCTAAGGCATGAGTGTGTGACTTGTGTGAGTGTGTGACTATGTCCTGTGTGCCTGTGTGAGTGTATTCTCCTCAATAAAACACATTGTGAGTTTACTTTTGAATCTCTGGCTGGTTCTTTCCTCTTGGATCCCATAAACATTATATAAAAAGAGCTCATTAGGTTACCTCTCCACACAGGCCTCCTAATTGGAGCAAAAATTAATTCCCAATTTCCATATGGAGGTACTAGTGTCACAGGTGACCCCAGAGTCACCCATTATTTGGGGTAAGAGTGGACCTGTTAAATCAGAAACTGAGGTGAATCAACACCTAGGTGACACCAAGTCATTAAATAGGTCAACTCAAGTTGGAAACTAACCATCAGAATTAGGCGGGTGTCTTTGATAAAATAGGAGGACAGTAGAGCTCCCCTTTTAAAAAACCCCTGGATGTCTTTTTATAGTGTCACTACTTCAAGGTACTGGCACATCTTGTCTTTCATGTTTGCCATTCAGGAGGCCAACCGGAATCCCAGGCTCTTGCCCAACCTCACCTTGGGCTATACCATCTATGAAAACCATTGGAATCAAAGACTCACTTCTGATGCCATGCTAGACCTGCTTTCTGGTGGGGCCAACAGTTTTCCCAAAAATTCCCCTGTGGAAAGCAGAATAAACTGCTGGCAGTTCTTGAACATTACACATCTGACATTGCCATCCATATTTCTCAGCTCTCAAGCATCTAAAAAATCCCTCAGGTAGAAATGGGTATGGGAGGGAGAGCAGTTGGAGAAGAGCAGCTAGAGGAGGGGAGAGTTTCATTTCACAGTTTTTCCAGGAATGGAGGCATAGAGCATCAAAAAGCCGGAAAGTGTAAATAATGAGCATTAGGAAATTAAATAAAATCAACCCAATAAAATGAATGCACCATAAAAAAATAAATTTTCTTTTCACAAGCATGGTTTCTAAAAGCCACATAAAAGTTCTTCATCTATGAATATTATATTCAATGAGTTGAAATGCTAATATGACTAGCTAACTATTTCGGGGGTATACACAAAAGTGTATTTCCATTATAGCCATCTATTTCATTTGGTTGTCCTAAATCAAATATATATTGGAGATATATATACACATACTTACATGTACAGGTGAGATAGCCTACTTCCTCACTAGACTGTTTTAGAGCGATGATTCCACTTTCAACATCCTATGGAACCGGGGGTTTGCAGTTTAGTTAGAGGCCTCAAAGGAGGTCGGGTTTTCCAAAACTTTGTCATGGTCCTGCTGCCATCCCACCCTCATCTGTCACAATCAGGGGGTTTTTTCTTAAGGAAATAAGTCCCTTAAGCACCCACAATCATGCAATGAAACCTGTCCTTCCCAGCCATGAAAAAAGCAGGAGGGGGGGATGCACTTCCTTCCCTAGTGTAGCATGGGATAGAGCCCTCCGTCACTCATGCTCTTTTTTGGAGAAAACCCTGTCGGGTGGGGAAAAGCAGCATTCCTCTCATGCTCCCTTCCCAGCAAAGGTGCTGCTGGGATTGTGATGGGAGGAAATGGGATCAGGTAATGTGCAGAAAGGGCCCAACCATTCTCATTAAGTGGAAGCTTATTTGATGGCTTTTAAACAGAAACTAATTGTACATTTCTGTCTGTGTTTCAACTAAGCCAAAACATTTGCTACTGTTTCTGGCTTCTATGCACTTAGCAAAGTAAGGAGGTTGCCTTGACTTGGATATTTATCAAGATAATTTTTAGACACATTTGTTCCTATTTTTTATAAACATACAGTATCGGCTTTTCCTCACTGCCTTGCGTCAATTTGTTGAAAAGAGAAATATTATGGCAAGATGTTTCTGGCTAAGCAATCTCCAATTGCTATCTTGTAAATCATAATGAAAAATCACCCTTTTCTTGATAGATCAGCATGGCTTTGCTTGCCAAGATCTCAGTGAAAAAAACTCAGTTCCCTTTTGTCTACCGCATGGTGCCTACAGAAAACCCAGAATCTAGGGATCATTCAATTGCTCCTGTATTTTGGATGGACATGGATTGGTCTCTTGGCTCCAGACAATGACAATGGAGAACGGTTTGTGAATGCCCTGATGCCTCTCATGAGGAACAATGGGATTTGCATTGCCTTCTCAAAAAGAATATCAGGACCCTTGGCTTCAGATGAGTCATTCCAGAAAGATTCCCCTGGTCAGATGGAGGCAGGTGAATGTGTTTGTTTCCTATGAGGACTCTCGCTATGATTTTAGTCCACTCAAAATAAAACATGAGGTTGGGACCAAAGTCTGGATTACAACAGCACTTGAGGACATCAACTTGCCATTATTTTTTCCATTGCGATATTTCAGTCTTCCATGGCTCCTTCTCCTTGGAACTGAAGAATGTTCAAAAGACCAAAATAATTACTATGACTCATTTAGCTTTGTTACATACCAGTTTTGGAGGGAAGCCTTTCAGTGTTTCTGTATCAGGCCTGAGCCCCCCCGTGAAAGGATGGATAAGGTGCAGAGAAAAAACTGTACTGGATCCATTGCCTCAGGAAGAGATTGAGAGAATGTTGTTCCAAAAACAGCTACAGGACTTACAAGGGCGTTTGGGCTGTGGCACATGCCTTAAATGCTGCACGTTCATCCAGATCCAGGTTCAAGGAGAGGATGGGGTGGAGGAGGCAGATTGGAGTATCCAAGGCTGCAACCATTGGGAGGTATTCCGGGGTAACAGCCCTGAAATCTAGATCCAGACTCAGAGGGAGTAGCAATTTAACAATAAGCTCCCTATTCTGAAAGAAGCCCTGTTTGGGAGTTTGGTAGCAGATAACACTTTGATCTTTTTGCTTGGTGTGGGTGTTATCAATAGATTCCCTCATCCAGTGCTTGTCTCCTCTCCCTCTGGAGAGATCCGGTTTTGATAGGTGAACTTGATCTTTCCACCTGTACTCCTTTCAGCTCGCCTTCATCCAATTCAGTAGGCTTTTCCTTTGGAGGAAGAGCATTTCTACATCAGACTGTTTCTTTCATGGAGTATTTTCTAGTTGCCTTTAATTTGTGGTAAAGGATTCAGTTATTCCTTTCTAGCACTATTGAGATCGAGGGAAGGCTGGTCTGCATGCCTGTGGGGGGGAAAGGGCCGGAGTTCAGGAGAACCAGCTGCCAGGTGCTTCCTTACTCATCGAAATTGTCCAGTCTTTATGTCAGTGTATATTTGGCACCTTTAAACATGTGAGTTTTTTGTGGAGAAAAAACCCTGTACAATTCTTTATACAACATTTATGGGCTTTGCACAGAAATATGTTTTTGCACAAAAATCACTTTTTTAAAAAAATCAAATTTTTGCAAAATATCTAGGTTTTGCAGAAAAATATGCTTTTTGCACTAAAATAACTTTTTTGGAAATCACAATTTTGTGAAAAATTTGTAGATTTTGCATAAAAAATGTTTCCCTTTTCATTCAAAAAATTGCTTCTTGGGTAAAAAAATAATATTTTTATATTTTTTTTAATAATTTTATACTTTCTATCCTTACTGGTGAAGTTCCTGCATCATTGGTGTAATTATGAATATGAGCTTGAGCCTTTGGAATTCAATTGAAATGCCTCATCAACCTAATTCACAAACAAGCATGCCCCAAATTAACTATTTCTGTGGTGCTGAAGATTAGAGCTCTTAGATATGATCACTGCACCACTCTTTTTGACAGCACAGTGCCTTGAGGACAGGCACCTGAAGAGACCCCTTGAAAGTTCTGCCGCAACATGTGTCTCTGCATGGTTCAGAGAACTGCCCGGGAAAAATGAACCATGGCAATGTGGTTAAGAACCAGTAGCACATCCCCCTCTTTTACCAAATGGCTGGTCTCCTTTCTCATCCTCCTAGCTTCATACTTTCTTAAAAGATGCCCAGCTTTCTAATATTTCCATGAATGAGCAAGACTCACCTGAGGATGAGGATCTAAAAGGATCTGGCTTTGATATTGTGAACTGGGTCCTACTTCCAAATAAGACAACTGTCAGAGTGCTCATTGGGAGTATAGAGGCAGGGCCTGACTCTGATGTAAAGCTCACCATTCACCCGGATACCATTGTGTGGCCCTTGCAGTTTAATGAGGTAAAAAAGGGAAAAACAGAGGTGAGTAGTGACTTTGCCTTTTTAGTTGAGAAGATCACCATAGGTCAATACTAGCTGTCAGCAATTAACAACAAAAACAGTGACACCAACTGGATTTGATACCGCCTCTGACCACGCCTCATTTTGATGTACTTTAAGGCTTTAAAATTTTTTTCATTATTCCCCCAAATGAATGCACAGGAGACTGGGCACATGATTCTGTGCCCCTAAACCCAACTCTGTGGGAATTAATGCTGATTAAGCAGGTACAAGGGTGCACAAGGCTGACTAAATAGTTAGAGGCTGGGAGACAGCTTAATTTTGCATCTTGCCTTTTCTGGGCATAGAAATGGACACAAGGGAAGTTTGGGGGGAAAAAACTTTCTCATCTGTTCTATGTGCCCGGGAGAACTCTTCCTTCAAGTTGGTCTTATAATTTCTTTCTTTTTTTAACGCTGTAGTTTTTCATTCTAGATGTTGCCTTGAGTCTTTTTATATAGATCAAAGCAAGAGAGAACTGTTTGAATTCATAAACCCCAAAAATCCATGAAAGAAATTCCCATGATATATCATTTGCATAAAAATGGCTTTTCAAATTGCCCTTGCCCTGGTTGTTTTAAACTGTTATTGTCATATCCATAGACAAAATTTAACCCTAAGGTAATGGCTGGAACTTCTCTTTTTTTTGCTAGACTGTGCCTCATTCCAGGTTTCACCAAAAGGTGTCCTCCTGGTTATGCCAAAAAAAGATTCAGGAAGGAAAGCCGCCTTGCTGCTATGCTTGTGACCCATGTCCAGCAGGAACCGTCTCCACTCAGGAAGGTAGGAGAGCCCTGAGGGAAAAGAAAACCTGGGAGTTTTTATACTGTCTAGAACTGATAATGATGCTTGTTTGTTTGTTTGTTTGTTTGTTTGTTTGACTGTTTGCTTGGGGTTTCTTTATTTTAAGTTGTTCTTTCTCTTTAGATGCAAACTTTGCACCAAATGTCCAAAAATCAGTATGCAAACAAAGACCAAGATCAATGTCTCCCCAAGCTTCTAACCTTCCTCTCCCCACCAAGAACCTTTGGGGATTTTTTCTGGATTTTTTTTACATTGATCTTGTCCCTCAAAAACAGCTGTTGTTTTACTTATTTTTAAAAACTTTAAAACTCCCACTCGTCAAAAACCAACAACCTGGGGGTCTCCCTCATTTTGCTGATTTCACTTCTCTTTTCTTTCTTATCCTGCTTCCTATTCATTGACCAACCCAGTAAACCCACTTGCCTTCTCCGACAAACTGCTTTCAGCATCATCTTCTCCATTGCCATCTCTTCCGGGGTTGGCCAAAACTATTACTGTGGTGCTGGCCTTCCTGGCCTCAAAACCAGGGAACAGAGAAAAAAAGATATCTGCAGAAGAGTTTGGCAAACTGTGTTGTGATTTCTTATTCTTCTGTTGAATTTGTCATCTGCTGTACATGGCTGTGTATTTCTCCCCCATTCCCTGAGTCTGACATGCACTCCCAAGCTGGAGAGATCCTTCTGAAATGCAATGGGGTCCCTTTGCCATGTTCTGCACTGCCCTTGGCTACGTGGGCTTCCTGGCAGTTACCTGCTTCATCGTGGCTTTCCTGGCCAGGAAGCTGCCTAGAACCTTCAATGGGAAACCAAGCTGATCACCTTCAGCATGCTGGTCTTCTGCAGTGTCTGGATCTCCTTTGTGCCCACCTACCTGAGCACAAAAGGGGGAAACATATGGAGCTGTGCAGATCTTTTCCATCTTGGCCTCCAGTGCTGGGTGCTGGGGGTGCATCTTTATCCCTAGATGTTACATTATTTTGCTGAGGCCGGACCTGAACACAAAGGAGCATATCACACTGAGAACTAAAGAAAGTATTAATAATAGAAGAAATGGACAAACTTTCCACATTAATGGAAGAAAAAACCTTGGATCAGTTTCAGAATGACTGGAAACCCTTTTTTTTTTGTTTGAAAAAATAAGAAAGGAATTAATACCCTGGGGGGGTTATGCTTTTGAATAATATTAGACAGTACTGTAGCTAGTAGGTTTAAACCTTTATTGTTTATATGAATTAAGGAAGTGGAAAAATATTTAAATAAAAAAAGTCAAATTGAGAGAGGAAAACAGTCAAGTAATATGTTAATGAACAGGGAAACAAAATGCTTAATTGTGTAATTGTGTGATAGTCTTTACGGTATCCTTTTTTGTTTGTGTGGTTTGTATGGCTGCCTTGTTTTTTCATCTCTTTTTCTTTCTGCATTTTGTATATGAGAATAACAGGGGGGGAAACAATTAATAAAAATAAAACAGTTGAGGGAGGTGGGTATGTTGAGCCTGGAGAAGACAAGCCTGGGATGTGAAACAATAGCCTTCCTTAAACATCTGACGGGCTGTCACATAGAGGATGGAGCTAGCTTGTTGGCTGCTGCTTGAGAGGATCAGACCAAGACTAGAAACCCCCATTACTAAACTGAGGCTTTCATGCTTTGAATGGGTTCCCAAAATGACAAAGGGGGCATTGGCAAAGATGACCCATGCTTGGGAATGCAAAAGGCAAAAAGGAAAAAAGAAGGCTGAAATCTCTCATTCAAGCCTTGCCATAAATCAAGGTCAACCTGATGGCAAAAAAAAAACAGAGAAGAAATATAACCATTCCTTCAGGGCCAGGTGGTCCCTTAGAGGACTTTCATTGAGAGAGTAGGCATAACCCAAAGTCAACTAGATGACGAATGGGGGGGAACAAAGTAGCTGTTTCCCTGGGAGTAAGTCTCATTTAATTTTATTCAATAGACTTATGAGTAGAAATGTACAGGTTTGTACTATCATTTGATCTAGTAATTAGTCCTTTTGTGATATACCAACTTAGGTCAGGCTGGGGAAACTGTGCAGGAAGTGGGGAAATTACCCTTGCCATTTCCTCTGTGGACTGCAACCTTAAACACCTGTGTAACTCCATTCTGCTTCTTTGTTCCTAAAGAACTACAGTCTCGGATGGGGGAAAAGGGTCCCTCCCCCTTCCCTCTCCCCCTTTCCCCCTGTTGTTTAAAGAAGGTAGAAATGATGCTCCCAGAGCATGAATATCCAGAAAACAAGGGGTTTTGAGGGAAAAACAAATGAAAAGAACAGCCCCGGGTTTAATTCCCCAAAAGAAAAAAAACTTTCATGACCTAAAATTCCACAGGCATCTCAACAAGAAGTGTTCACGCAGAGCAAAAGACACAAAACTTACTTTTATTTATTTATTTATTTATTTATAGAAAAAACATGGATGTTGACAGATTTTCCATAGGGGTTTGTCTTTATAGAGATACCCTTCTCATCAAGGGAGAAAAAAATTGGTCAATATCCAACATCATCTACTTAGTTATAAATGTTTAACTATGTTAATTAAATTAAACTAAATATTTATATAAGAGGAAAATCTACCTAAAAATCCCCACGCGGGTGTCACCTCATAAAACTTCTCATGAATACAAAAAATTACAAATCAATTATTGGCTGATGTATAAAGATCTACTAAAGTTTCAAGGAAACAAAGGAGGAATGAAATTTTCAGAATAATTGTTAAATAAGAGTATATCTTGTCATTAGTCCTATACAGACAGTTGGGGAAAGATATAAAATGCATTCAAAATTAGATGGAATAGATGCAAAATTAAACAACTTTGATGCTATAAGGAAAAAAATTATAGCAAATCTTTGTAAATTAATGTTAAAAATAGAAAGTAACAAGATACCATCAAAGAGGATGTGAACAGATGGGCACAAAATATCAGACAATTGGAAGATTGAGAGAGAAAAAATGTTGCTCTGCCTTTAAAGAAAACTAGTATAAAATGTTCTTCAGCGGGCTGATAAGCTGGCAAACATTTATTCAAATGTGGAAAACGAGTGTTAAATGTGGGGAAGCAAAAAAAAACATATTTCAACATATGGTGGAAATGTATAAAAGGAAAGTAGTTTAAGAAATACATACCTCAATAACACAGATATTAGGAATAAACTTTCCAATGAGCAGTGATTTCTATCTGTTAAATAGCAATAAACGATTCAACGTTAAGATACAAAAAGAATACAGGAGAATACTGTTACATGTGATATCAGCTGCCATAATATTATTTGCAAAACAAAAAAAAGGGGGAAAGAAAGAGAAATTTTTACCCCAAAAAGACTGATTGCTAAAGCTACATGATATGTACTATATGGACATGCTAACTGCAATACCAAACAATAAAGTTTGGAACTATTGTAGAAAAATTACATCCATCCCTTTTTTTTAAGGATCAGATTGTTTCTTTGGTTTTCAGCATGAGATGCTCTTTTGTACTCAGAGCAGGACTCAGCAAAAGAATGGGCACTTGGGGGAAAGATGCAGCCCAGTAGCCCACCACTGGAAGCCAAGATGGAGAAAATCTGCATGGCTGCCATGGATTTCCCCTTTGTGCTCAGGGAGGTGGGCACAAAGGAGAGCCAGACACTGGAGAAGATCAACATGCTGGAAGTGATCAGCTTGGCCTCATTGAAGGCCACAGGGAGTTTCCTAAATCCGGAAAGCCAAAAGAAATTCCCAGCCAAAAGTTACAGATGTCAGTTTAAATACTGGAAGATTGGGGGGGGAAACCGGGGAGCATTGGCCAAACTCTTTCCTAGTCTTCTCTTTTTTTCTTGTTCCCTGGCTTTTTTGGCTTTGGGAAAACCAAACCATGGGATTGTTTTTGGCCCAAAACAGGAAAGACAGCAACAGAGAAGATGCTGCTGAGGGCAGTTTGTTGTAGAAGGAAAGTAACAGTATTTGGCTTTCCAAGGAAGAGGGATGAGGACCAGAAAGAAAGGAAAGAGAGAAAGGAGAATGTAGGAGAGGGTCCGGGGGTTGGCTTTGACAACCAGAGTATCAGGTGTTTGATGAAGATTCCTAACACAAGAGCTGTAGAGAGGGACAAGTGCAGTGCTCAGGAAACTAAAGCAATCCTAGAGGGGGCTTCATGGGACAGGAAAGTTATTATTTTCGGAACACATTGATCCCAGTCCCTTTTTTGGATGCTGATCATCTGACATTTGATTCAGTGGTCTGCATCTGAGAAGGAGGAGGGTGGGGGGTTTTATTATTGCCCATTCATAAATTCTGAATTCTCTGCTACACCTACCCTCCAGTCCCCGGATAAATCTAATTGAATTATGATTAATCCAGGTGCAGCTCAACATGCTACCTCAGATTTTGTTCTATTTTTCACATTAATTGTCATGCCCATGAATCCAGCCAGTAAAACACATCCACAAACTTGAATCTGGGGTCTGCAAGTGTGCAGCATTTTTTCCGGAAAAAAAGGATTTGTGTGCCAAAAAAATGTTTTTTATCCCAAAGCCATAGGGTTTTTTTTTGTTTTTTCCACAGAAAAAAAACATGTATTTTTCTTGGCAGGATCATGTCCCAGCACACTTCGGGATGTGCCGATACCAGGGGGATATGGTGCAGAAGTATTGCTGCTGAAGAGTTTTTGTGCTAATGGGCTTTCTCTGCCAGGAAACACAAAATAAGAAATGTTGTTCCCTTCTGCTCCTATTTCAAAGCCAGCATCAGAGCCAAATCTGCCTTTTAAAATCCCCTTTTTTTCCTTCCTTCCTTTGCTCAGGATCCCCTTTTCAAAAGCTGGAACCAAAAACCACCTCATGGCACACATGCAGTCCCATTTTCTCCCCAGGCTACCTTCTGTGGGGCTGCTCAGACCACCAAAAAGGACCCCAAATTAGGGATGGATAGAAAAACTTCTTCTGGTTTTGAGGTCAAGTTCTAGATAGTGAATGGCATCAGGGGAGGGGGGTCACAGGAAACCATCTATTTCTGGGTATGTGAAAACATAAAGTTCATGGTACATAACACTCCCTGTCCACACAGCAACAAGCAATACACAGTCACAAACTTTGTTTGTTTCTTGTTGGGAATTTTAATTTCCCAGGGGGGTTAGCCCTTTCCGGAAAATTCTATGAAACATAAAACTGAGAGGAATCAGCCTCCTTTTAGCAAAGTAACAGAAAAAGCAGGCCCCAATCTCTGTGTTGCTTCCCTGACCTGAAACTGACTATGAAAACAAAACAAGGCAGGCAAGTTCAGGTTACACAATAAGAAAAATTTGCTTATGGGTGTTATTGGACACTGCAAGGGGGGGGGGGGGTTAGAAAAAGATGTAGATGTGACAACTTGGATCAGTCCCAGCAATCTTTCCCTCTGACACAGAACTTTAAGTGAATGCCAGGAACAACCAGAGGCGTTTCAGAAGTTTCAGAAGAACTAGAAGCTAGTTTCAGATGACTAGTTGAGGAAAAAAAAAACAGCCAGAAACACCTTCAAAATTTGAATGAAGAACCTCTTCTAAAAAAAGGGAAACCCTTCTCCCCATAATGAGAAGATAAAAAGGAGAAAAAAGGGAAAAAAAAAATTAAGAAAAACTGATGTAAATGAAAATGCAATAAAGGAAAGAAAAGAGAAAAGAAAAGGGAGAAGAGGCAACCTTGGATGCTAAAAAATTGGAAGGAGACTGAAGATCAGAGTAAAGGAAGCGAGAAAAAGGATGAAAAAAAAACCCGAAGTCTTCAAATAATTTGCCCCCTAACTATTTTTCTTTTTTCCCAAATTGGAAACCAGAAATTTGATTCCGGATGACCACATGGCATCATGGGATGGGAGCTCACAGAGAACTATTGTTGTCTGGGTTTTATTACACTCCCTGTTTGAAGTACAACAAGCCTTATAGAGTTATAAACTTTCAGTCTGTTTTGTCACATGGATCTATTTTTACACAGATTGGACAGACTGTGATAGCATAAAAGTGTTTTGCTAAGTCACAAATACCAGGGAGCTACAACCTCTGACCTTCAGGCAAAAAAAAAAAAACCAACCACTCTTGTGAACTAGGCCCACAATTTTTTGAAAGCACTCTGTCCCAAATATGAAAGTATTCACATACACATCAAAAAATGAGTAACACAGAACACAAATGTGACCTTGGATATCATGTTCTATATATCGGAGGAATGTGGGCCAAAATAATATATCATGCTGTCCTACAAATATAGGAGATTCCAAGATAATCTGTTTTGCACATTATGTTTTGCACATGAGCTGAACTCAGTGTTAAGAGAAACATGTACAGGAAATGGAAGAAGGGGGAAACTACCAAAGAAGAATTTAAGGAAATAACCAGGAGATGTAGGGAGGAGGTCAGAAAGGCTAAAGCATAGAACAAACTGAGGCTGGCCAGAGACATTACAAACAATGAAAAGAGCTTTTTTAAATATGTCCGCAGCAAAAGGAAAAAGAAAAGGGGATTATAAGATCGCTGCGCAGAGAAGATGGCGAATTACTCCAGGGGGGAAAAGAAAAAGGGAGAACAACTTAACACCATCTTTGCCTCAGTTTTTTTCCCAGAAGGATACAAGCGCTCATCCTGGTGGTTGGGGAGCACGGGAGGAAGCAGGGGAAATGCGGCACATAATAGGTAGAGAGGTGGTACAGGAATACCTGGCCACACTGGATGAATTCAAGTCTCCAAGGCCAGATGAACTGCATCCTAGGCTATTAAAAGAACTGGCAGAGGTCATTTTGGAACCGGTTGCTATAATCTTTGAGAAATCTTGGGGGACAGGAAGGTTCCAGCAGACTGGTGGAGGGCAAATGTTGTCCCCATCATCAAGAAGGGGAAAAAAAAAAGGACCCAAATAATTATCGCCCAGTCAGCCTGACATCAATACCTGGAAAGATCCTGGAGCAGATCATTAAGCAGTCAGTTTCTAATCACTTAGAAAGCAATGCGATAATCAGGAGAAGTTAACATGGATTTCTCAAAAATAAGTCATGCCAGACTAATCTTATCTCTTTTTATGGGTAGAGTTACTACCTTCCTGTGGATGTAGCATATCTCGATTTCAGTAAGGCCTATGAGAAAGTTCCTCATGACATTCTTGCCAAGAAGCTAGTAAAAAAGTGGGCTGGACAGGGCTGCTGTTAGGTGGATCTGTAACTGATTGACTGACCATTGCCAAATGGTGCTCACCAATGGCTGCTTTTCATCCTGGAGAGCACTGACTAGCGGGGTGCCACAGGGCTCTGTCCTGGGCCCGGTGCTGTTCAAAATCTTCATCAACTACTTGGATGAAGGAATAGAGGGCATGCTCATCAAATTTGCAGATGACACCAAATTGGGAGGGGTTGCTAATACACCAGAGGAAAGGATCAGAATTCAAAATGACCTGGACAGATTGGAGAGCTGGGCCAAGGCTAATAAAATGAAATTCAACAGGGAGAAATGGAAGGCCTACACATAGTAGAAAAAATGGAATACAGAAATATAGGATGGGGGACACATGGCTGGATAGCAGGACCTGTGAAAGTGATCTAAGAGTCTTAATAGACAACAAGCTGAACATGAGTCAGCAGTGTAATGTGGCAACCGAGAAAGCCAATGCAATTCTCGGCTGCATCAATAGGAGTATGGTGTCTAGATCGAGGGAGATACTGGTACCACTCTACTCTGCTTTGGTTAGACCTCATCTTGAATACTTTGTGTAGTTCTGGGCACACCAAATCAAGAAGGACGTGGTCAAGCTGGAACAAGTCCGGAGGAGAGTGACCAAAATGGTGAGGGGCCTGGAAGCCATGCCCTATGAGGATAGACTTAGAGAGCTCGGTACGTTTAGTCTGTAGAATAGAAGGTTAAGAGGGGACATGATAGCCATGTTTAAATATTTGACGGGATGCCATGTAGAGGAAGGAGAGGGCTTGTTTTCTGCTGTTTCAGAGACCAGGACAAGGAGCAATGGATCCAAGCTGCAGGGAAGGAGACTCCACCTGAACCTCAGAAAGAACTTCCTGATGGTCAGGGCTGTCCGGCAGTGGAATGTGCTACTTCAGAGTGTAGTGGAATCTCCTTCTTTGGAGGTTTTTAAGCAGAGGCTGGATGGCCATCTGTCGGGAGTGCTTTGAGGATGTTCCTGCATGGCAGGGGGTTGAACTGTATGGCCCCTGGGGTCTCTTCCAACTCTACATTTCTATGAGTCTATGATTCCCTTTTTTAATACTAAAAAGAAATAACTACACAGAATCAAGTGTTTAACATAAAATTAACAAATAACTGGTAGGCTCTCTTGTCCTTTTAATGGAACTCTACCAGTACGTCTGGATCTAGTTGGGACCACTGGGTGCTGCTGGAGTTCAATTCTTTGCCATCTCCAACACAAATGCTCAACAACTTCCTCCAGGTTTTGCCATTAAATTTTCCTTTGTGTTCAGATCAGGCCTCAGCAAAATAATGTAGCACTTGGGGATAAAGATCAGA
>CAOLHI010008222.1:2500-16932 GCA_948474755.1 Ctenosaura bakeri | reverse complement strand
TTTTAAAATATCCCAGCTGTTCTCTCCCCTCCCATTTTCCCCCTTTTTGTCCTCAGCTTACTTCAATTGCTGCAAACTGAGTTCAAAGCAAAAAAAAGAACTTGCTTTTAATTAACTCAGCAGGGGGGAGAGAAAAAAGGGGTAACCCCCCAAACCCTTTCCCAGTTGGCTCACGCAAAAGCAAACTGCTGCTGCCCCTCCTAGCTTGTGTGTTCTTCCACATTAACAATTTTGGGCCCCCCATGTTGCTTGGCTAATTTTCATCTGTTAAATCTCTGTACCTGTGCAAACCACATTCAGAAATGTCTAGAGCCCCAAAAGTTTCACAGGATTCCATAGGATGCAGCCATGGCAGTCAAACTGCTATCAAAGTATTATAATTGTGGTGAGTAAAAAGAAAGCTGAATGGATTACCCAGAGCAACAAAGAAGAGGCCATGGGGGGCCCAATAAAATGAACTGCATAATTGTCTACAAACAACTGATGTTTTTTGGAATGAGATACTCTTTTTTTCGTAGCTATTAAACATAAAAAACAAACAGAGAAGACTGTTGAGGAAAATGCACACAACCTTCAAAGCAGATGAAACAAAACACAGACAGCCTTGAAATAAAAATATCCCAAACAAACCGTGCAAACTCGGAAAAAAAAATGTGCTTCAAAGAGCTCACAAAGAGCCTGTCACAATGATCAAACGGGTCTAAAAAACAGAGCAGGTACTTTAAACGGGCTTGCATACAAAACATAGCAGACAAAATATGGGACTTGCCATCAGCGGGTGCAAAAAATGGCAACAAAGCCAACACGAAGGCTGAGTAGAGCGGGGACTGACCATTTTAAGGGGTGGGCAAATCTGCGTGTACGGGAAAAGGGTTGGTGGCAGCTATGCCAGGGGGGCATGAACTCCCCGGGGTTTTTAGCCCGAACACTGAATGATCTCCCCAAGGTACTGGACCTATTAGGAGATATGGTGCAGCACCTCAGAAAACACCTTTAAAGTTTGGACTAAAACCCAGGGCAGATTAAAGTTTGAACTAAAACCCAAATCAAAGCCGGCCACCATTGTATTTATGTCTCTCTCTTTTTCTCTCAAATATCCAACATGTCAAAAAATTTTTACCCCTATTAGATTCATGCTTTCACATCTCCACATCGTTTTATTACATACTGTTGTTGCTATTGTTCTTGGCATTTTATGTTTTTTCCCTTTATTTTTACAATGCCTCGGAGATCTCAGGCTATTGGAGTGCCACAAGGGCAATAAACGCATTTTTTTTCAATTTGTAACTTTAAATTTAAATAATTAATTAAAAATACTTCCCCGCCCCCTGCCCAGACACAGTCCCCCAAAACAGCTTACAGACATTCAAACCCTAAAAATCACCTTCAGTTAAGGGGTGTTTTGTTGTTCTTTTTGTGGGGGCCCTTTAAGCCATTTCTGATTTATGGCAACCCTAAGGCAAAACACTCACAAGGTTTTCTTGGTGAATTTTTTTTTCAGAGGAGATTTGCCATTGCCTTCCTTGGAGGTTGAGTGTGACTTGCCCAAGTCACCCACTGAATTTTTCCCTGGCCGAGGGAGAATTGAGTTCTTTACTCCCAAAGTCTTTGTCCAACATTCAAATTGCTATACACTAAAATGGGCTTTGGGAGTGTTTGCTGCTTGCCTTTTTTCTTCTCCCACGCCTATTTGCAAATAGAGGCAACCATTACAAAATTTGTAGGATTGTCCAGTTGGCTCACACCCAAAAAGAATCATAGAATCACAGAGTCATAGAATCAAAGAGTTGGAAGAGATCCCAAGAGCCTCCAGTCCAACTCCCCCCCATGCAGAAATATACCATCAAAGCATTCCCGAAGGAGGGCCCGGGTTTTAAAAACCTCCAAAGAAGGAGACTCCACCACACTCCCAGGCAACATATTCCACTTTTAAAACTGCTCTTACCAACGGGAAAGCTTTAATGTTTAGATGGAATCTCTTTTCCTGAAGTTTGAAGCCATTGCTCCGTGTCCTAGTCTCTGGAGCAGCAAAAAATAAGCTTGCTCCATCCTCCATATGACATCCCTTCAAATATGTAAACATAGCTTTCATGTCACCCAAACCTTTCTTTGGGGCCTTCTCTCCCCTTCCTTCCATCTGCAGGCAAATACCCTTCCCGTCCATGCAGGGCTTTGGCTCTTTTAAAATACTGTGATAGAAGGGGCTTTTAACAGGTCCCTGCTTTTACCTTTTTATTCTGTTTTCACTGTGCTTTACACTGTTTTAACCTTGTGTTTGTAACAGAATTTTTTGATCTTTTTTTAAAAAAAAAATTTTATGAATAGGATTTTTTTTCTTTTTTGCTATCCAGTATCTTGTTTTTAATTGAATGTAAGCAACCATGGGTCACATGCAAGAAGAAAAGCAGGAAATAAATAAAATATAAGTTTTCCAATAACTGTATAACAGCATTCTGAATGGGATTTTTCAGGTTTTATGCCATTTTTAAACTTTTTGAACATTTTGTAATAAGTAACACGGTGAATAAGGCAGCAAGCTACTTTTTAAAACAGAGGAAACAGGATGGCAATACATTCCTTTCCAAACCCTATGATGAAAAAAGGGGACATATTATTTTAAAAATTGTATTTCGGGGGTTTTTTCCCCCAAAATTGTTGGATTGCAACTTCATCTATTCATGTGTGGAGGGGGGGAAGGGGAAAAGGGGAAGGCTGAGGATGGCTTGCTTAGGATAGCCCGGGGCAAAAAATAAAGCAGACCTGCTTTTTTTTTTCCCATCTGGACAGCAGTGTCCCTTTTAATTTTAGGCCATTTCCGCACGGGGAATTTTACAGCGTTTTGTTTTTCCCCTTTCCCAACACCCAGGAACCCTGGGGTTTGCAGTTCCGGGGGGGGCCCAAGCTGGCCCCTCCCGGAACTGAAAAACCCGGGAAATTAAAGGGGTTTTTGCAAGTGGAATCATAGCGCTATAACAGGCTAGTGCGGAAATGGCCTTATTTCCCACTGCTGGTTCCCTCCCTTTTACTTATTCACAACCCTGCTTCCCCTAAAACCCACAACCTTAGTGGACTGAAGGGCAAAGCTTCCTAAAGGTTACTCCAAAGGGAATGGATAACTTGTGGTGGCGGTGATTAAAAAAAAAACTGAAGAAAACACTTTAAGGCAGTACCTACAGAAAAAAAATTGAAATTTCCCCATTAGGGGTGAAACTTTGGAAAAAGGTAATGTAGATTCAAGGATATTCAACCAAGCTAACAAAATTTTAAAGAGATTTAACCAATTCCCCCAAAAAACCACAGTGCTTCCCCAACAGGGCTTTCACCCATACTCCTTTTGGGTTTCCCACCACAAAGGTCTGTTTTCCCACTCTGGGTTCCACTTTCTGGCCCTTTCGGAGTTTATCTGGCTACTTTTCTTTTCCTCCACACTTTGGCCACTGAAAGGTCACTCTCTCCCAGAAAACCCCCTTTGGTTAATTGGATGCTCTGACTTAGAGCTATCTCTGTAAAATCTCCACTGAAGGAAGGGCAGCTTCCAACCATGCTCCCAGCATATATCTTGCTGTCTCACCCACAGCCCCTCATTCGGGGAGGGCTGGGTTTCCCTTTGGGCCCAATCTGATTACTTCTCCCTCTATTACAGTGGTTCTCAACCTTCCTAATGCCGCGCCCCTTTTTAATACAGTCCCTCATGTTGTGGTGACCCCCAACCATAAAATTATTTATTTCTTATTTACAATGCCTCCTCCCCCCAGCAAAGGCCGCCTCCGCCGGCCAGGAACAGGAGGGGCGGGCAGGGAAATAAAGAGGAGCCACACGTCCCCCCCGGGGAAAAAATTTCCGAACCCCCCCCCGGGCTCTGCTTCTGCTTCGCTCTCGTTTCCGCGGGGGGGGGCAGTGGGAAAATTTTCCCAGAGTGTCTACCCTGGCGGGGGGGGGGGAGGAACCCCAGCGCCTTTGTCTTTTGTGCCGGGCGCAGCTCACCCTCCTAAAAAAGCGCCCCTTGTGGCCCCCCCGGGCCTTCCCCCGCGCCCCCTCCGTGGTGAGTGGGGCAGGGGCTGTGGTGGGGGAGGGGGCCTGTCCCCCCGTGGGTGCCCCCGCTCCCCCCCCCGGGTGGCCCGTGGGGGGGTTTTCCCGTAGCGGGGGGAAGGGGGGGCGATTTTTCCCTCCCTTCTGAACAGGGGGAGGAGGCACGAGCGCATGGCTTGGGGCTTGCACACCACCCACCCCCTGCTGTGGCGACTTGGCCCATGCGCTCCCGCCAAAGGGGGCAGGAGGACGTGAGCACGTGGCTCGCGCTTGCGCACCACCACCGAGGAGGGAAAGGAGCCTAAGACTATCGGAAATATGTATTTTCTGATGGGCTTAGGCACCCCCGGAAAGGGGGCATTTACCCCAAAAGGGGGCCACCCCAGGTTAGAACCGCTGCTTTTTACCAGGGGTGCTGGAAACCCACCTCCAGGCTTGGGCAAATCATCCCCCCCAACCCCCGGGAAATCGGCAGGGGGATGGAAACCCAAGTTAAAATAAGGGAGAGGTAGGGAAAGGCCTCCCAACTCCCAAATTTATTGGGACCCCTTTAGTCCAAAACCCCTGGGGGGGGTGGCCTTTCAATTTTTAAAATTTGAAAGTCAAAAATTTCCCCGTCCTAAAAACTTCTCATCACTTAGAGAACAGAGCCTGCAACAAATACTCTCTGTTCCTGCTTGCTACAGCCTTTTGCATTGTTCTGACTACAGGGAAGGATGCTTTTCCCCCAAAAGCAGAAGAAAAACGTGCCAACGGCAATGCCAGGACAAGCACTCTGTATCAGCACAAATGGCTCAGGACAAGAGGCATGTTAGCAAAGATCATTGTTTTTTGCCAGGTCAATTGGTTTTAAAAGTCTCCTCCAGACCATCTAGCCATCCCTCCCTTAAGTAGCCCTAATTGCATTTCATGAGGTCTGCTTAATGTCTCCCCCAATTATGCCCTATCAGAGGGGAGTTTTTTTTAAAAGGGGTGAAAAAGAGGCAATCGATTTTCCCAAAGGGGCTAATTTTAGAAACGTGTGGCCTCTTACTGGAAGCCCTGCCAGTTAACAGTATGTACCCGTTAGCCCCCCCAAAGAAAAAAAAGGGATTAAAAAAGGGTTTTGAAAGGTACGTAAGCATGCTTTGCCTTGCAGTGCTTTTAGCTGCACTGGACATGGGAAAACAAAGACCTGAATGCTCACAGAAATGAGTTTTAAAAGAGGAGAACTCATTCCTGACTGCTGTATTCAGAAAATGAAAAGCGTCAGTGAAGTTTCCACTGTCCACAATTATAGCAGTTTGAGCCCCAATTTAAACTGTCATGATTTCCCATCCTGTTGAATCCTGGGATCTGCAGTCTAGTGAGATATTCAGAATTCTCTAGTGAATTAGTTTTCTCAGTTATAGCACTAGAGCTCCCTGAAAGGAATTCCAAAACTATAGACCCCATGCTCTCCAATGTTTCACGGGGAAAACCAGGACACATGTGGCTAAGCAACACCAGTGTGTGATCAAGATGGCAAAAGTTATTAAAAAAAGGAACACAAGCTAGGATGGGTTGCAGAAAGTTTTCTTTTGCCTGAAGGACAAAAATCTGTCCCCTCCTCTCCTCTCCTCTCTGCTGAGTTAGTTGAGTGCAAACTGCTTTGTGCTTTGAATTCAGTTTGCAGCAACGGAAGTAAGCTAAGGGGGAAAGGGGAAAAGTGAGCAAAAGAGAGAGAAGCGGGGGACATTTTAAAAGCAGTTCAAAAATGGGACAACAAGTTTAATGTGGCTGACCCTGCCAAATTGGGCAGTTGGAGGGTATGGAAACAGAGAGAAATGGAGGCATTTGGGAAAACTGGCTGCCTACAGCCTGTTGGAAAAGTTGGGCCATGTGATTCCCAGCCTTGGGCAGACAGTCTGATTCACCATTATGTTAGGTTCCATGACCTCCTTTAGGATAAAGGTCATGACATTTAGCAGAAATGTCCATAAACAGAATATATTCATTTGAAAAAAAAATCATTTTAGTTAATGAAAAAACAGATATAGTCTAAATCTGTGGTTTTTGAACAGGGGGGACTTCAGTTTCCCCTAATTTCTGAGCATTGATCAGACTGCATGGATATCTGGGAGCTGGGGCCCAAACATCTTGGAGAGGCAGAGTCAAACTGCTGGTCTAGATAATGAGACAGGATGGGTGATGCTATGATTTTAATGGACTTTTATATGAGTTCAGTCTTTCTTGTGTGGGGGAAATTTTTCTATGTTATCACTGTTGTGCAAAAAAATTTTACTGTAAACAATAAATCAGGAACTCAAAAGGAAAACTTTAAAACAGAGGTAGCTTGCTGCAAGAGAGCTCTGGTGATTCTTCTTCGTGGTTTCTGTGACTCACACAAATGGCTTTATTGCGCCCATGCAGTGCATCATTTGAAACCCTCAATTCTTTTTTGTCCATCATTGCAGCAGCATTGGAAAGACATGTTGAGCTGTGCGTTTTGGCTTCGTTGATTGATTTTGATTTGACTCAGATTGTTTCTCTTTTTGGCTTTCATCTCAAATTTTTTGGGTGGTAACTCTGTTCGCTCAGTTTTGATTGAGACTGTTTCTCAGATCTTTCTTTGGTTTACCCTCTCAAAAACTCCCCTGTTTGCCTCAGAGACCACCCAGATCTTTTAAAAAGTGCCCCACTCTTGGGAAAGATTTCCCAAAAACGAATAGCCACACCTGTTTCCTTTTGTGTCTGGGATAGAATAATAATTTGGGTCCTGTTTGCATTGCAAAACAATAACTCCACAGGCCTGTAAAAAACCCCTCTTCGTGCCTAAAGGGCCTGTTGTTTGAGCAGGCCTTGACTTTTGGAATCCTTTAAGAATCAGTTTTGGTTCCACATGCTTCCTCAGTACTGACCACACCTGCTTCCTCCTCACAAGTTACTTCTAAGCAGCCTTTGATGGAAGCATCCTCTGCTAAGGTGCCAAATGTCCCATGTCCAATCCAGCTATCCGTACTAACGAACTGAAGGGTGATGTCCCTGTCCATGGTCCCTTCCACACCAGGGCATTCTTTTGATCTTGAGCCTGCTTCCTCCCATGCTGATCTCACTCAGCTTCAACCAGTACCCCTGGTAGTCTTTACAGTCACGTCAATACTCATAGAATCCTAGAGTTGGAAGAGACCCCAGGGCCATCCAGTCCAACCCTCTGCTATGCAGGAAGACATATCAAAGCACTCCCAACAGATGGCCATCCAGCCCCCTTCTTAAAAATCACCAAAGAAGGAGACTCCACCCCCACTCCCAGGCAGCATATACCAGTGTCAGACAGCTCTGAACCTCAGGGAAAGTTCTTGAGGTTCAGGTGGGAATTTTATTTCCTGCAGCTTGAATCCATTGCTCCTTGTCCTAGTCTCTGGAGCAGCAGAAAACAAGCCCGCTCCCTCCTAATACAATATCCCTTCAAATATTTAAACAGGGCTATCCAGTCCCCTCTTAACCTTCTCTTCTGCAGACTAAACATCCCCAGCTCCCTAAGCCAGTCCTCATGGGGGAAAAGGCTTTCCAAGGGCCCCCTTTACCACTCACCATCTTGTTCTTCTTCAGCTTGAACCCCTGGGCCTTTAAAATTTCCATGCCACTCTCGGGAGGTCATTCAGGCTACTACAATTTCAAATGGGGAAATAACGACTCCCCCCCTCATGATCCTCAAGGTTCTCCAAGTCTGCCTCTAGTCTGAACTTCAGCCATCTCTGGTCTCTTGGCTCACTCTACCACTTTCACCCTTGCCTCCTGGCTTGACACAGGTATTCATCTCAGCAGTCCTTTTTTGAGTTCATCCCAATCTTCCCTGTCATCAGTTTCAAGGGCTTGGGCCCCAACCCCCCCCCGGTTAATCACAGAACCAAATGCTATCATAGGCCTTCTCCAGAGGCCATTGATTCTGGGCAGTTCGGCTATAGGCACCACATTCAATTCCTGCAATGCCTTTGGGGTTTTTCCCCTTTCCCCTCCTTTTGACAAAATTTTCTTTCAGAGGACATCTTAGATTACTACACACCTGACTGCTACCACCCAAGACACTGCATTCTGTACCATCACCAGTAGGATTATCTCTTTTGGGGAAAAAATTTTTTTTAAATATTTAACCATTATGAATAAGACTATTCTCCCTGCCATTACTCTGTGAGGCAAAAGAGAATCTCCAGATCAGCATCAACTCTCTTGCTCTTCTCAATGCCATTTACATTTTTATTCTCCTACAAGCACCTATCCTGCTCATAAGACAGTGTTCCCCCCATTGCCTACAGGTGTGTCCTGCAACCACTTCTTTCACCAACATGTCTCGAGCATCCACTTCAACTACCAATGTGCTTCATCTCTCCACTGTTTCCCCCCCCATGCATCTCAGACCACTGGGACCACTAATGCACTGATGGTTCCTTGTGTAGGGGTGTCCTCTCCATACCATCACTCTTTGGCTTCCACTGGTCCTCCTTGCCATCATCAGTCCAAGTCCACTGTGTAAATAGGGTCCTGACTCCAACTCTACTTCATTGTCTTCTATTGTTGTTCAGTAATGCTTCCCCCCTAACACTCTTGGTGAGCACAAATCTGTTTTACTCATGGCAATATCTGCACCTTTGTAGAGCTCATGGTTTATATGGCCAAGTCCCTTCACCGGGGCACAAAATAACCGAGCCAGAGCATGGGGACCCTGTCTTGGGGGATTTCAGCCTAGAGTTCCTAAAACCCCTTCTATAGTTCTCTTCAAACTCTTCTCAAGATTGTGAGGCAGTCTTGGAACAACCCCTCTTTGTTACGCATACTTTGCAAAAAGTCGACACTTTTTAAAGAGCTTTGATTTGAATGTTGAGTGGCTGTCCCAGCTTTTAAAGCCCAATTCTATTGTAGTTGAGGCTGCACAGACCAAGACAACTCAAAATAAGGTCGCTACTCCAACTGATAAAGGGGGCCCAAAAAGCTTGATATTCTTGCAAAATAATTTTATTCTATTGCAAAGTTGCTGCTAATTATGAGACCTGTATGTCTACTTAGCATCTTTGGGAACATATGACACCATTTCTTGCTAAGCTTTCAGATGACAATCAGTGCTTAGCAGCTGCACTTTGAACTGCGGCCTATACTATAGCTTCACAGCAGCTCACAACAGCAAGGCATGTTGCAGACTGCAGCGGAAAATCACTGGCATTGGCCATAGTTTAATGCAGTCACACTGGGTTATGCTCCTTGATTTTGTCCCATCGGGCCAGGAACAAGACTGAAGACTTCCCTTTTTGTTGAAATTGGGTGTTTCACAAGAAACTGATTACACCCTTGAACATACCCAGAAAATGCACACCACTGCTAGAAAGTTTGGCCTGCCATCTCAGTCTTCATGGTCTTCTAGGCCCAAATACTCCAGGGTGAGAGATCCATCTGGTTCGAAGTGGACTTATAGCCTGGCTCCACCAAAATGCTGCACAGCCCCCTTTTCCCCTCCCTACCGTCCTCAATGAAGTCCTCCATCCTGACTCACGACAAGTTATAAAATATATATTATAAAAACAAGCTGTCAGAGGACAAACGCCATTTTTGACTTCTTTTGTGGCCTCCTCCAACTCTTCTTTTCAGCAACAGACTCCATTTTTTGCCATGGCCTGGTTTTACCATCAACACTCTCAAAATGTTGTTGTTGGTGAAGCCTTTCCATGCTTTAAAATTTTGATAATACACCAGGCAGATCAAGTAATATCCAACAACCCCAAACATTTTATTATTTTATTACTTTGTTTATTACTTAAACAAACAAAGGGAAAAGGAAAACCCTGGCCGCATCCCGCTCTCGGACGCCCCCCCCCCGGCCCGGGCAAGGGAGAAAAACCCCGGCAGGTTTCCCGGACCCCGGCTCCGGAGACTGGGAGGGGGAGCCGAGGGTTCGAGCCCGTGGGGGGGAAGAGACTCCGCCCGAAGCTCTGGAAGAACTTCCCGAAAGTCAGGGCTGTCCGGCGGCGGCATCCCCCGGGCCTGGGTGCGGAGGTCTTCAAGCAGAGGCCGGACGGCCGTCTGTGGGGAGCGCTTGGGGGCGTTCCCCGCGTGGCAGGAGGTCGGCCCGGGAAACCCCCCCCGGGGCTTTCTCTTCCGACTCTACGTCTTACACGTTCTACGAAAAAAAGGCGGCGGCCGTGGCCGTTGGGGAGACCCTTTCGGCCGCCCCCTTTGGGGTTTCCCTTTCCCCCGGGTTTCCCGGGGTGGGGCCCCCGGGTTTGCGAATCCCCGGCGAGAATCCTTTGGCCCGGGGGCTCCCGGCAAGCCGGGGGGGGGGCGCCCCCCCCCCACCGGATCACGCGCTCGCGGCGGCGGCGGCCTTCCCGGAACCGTGCCTCCCCCCCTCCTATCCGAAGCGGAAGCCGGAAATCGAAAAAAACCCCGGGAATTTTCCCCAAACGGACCGCCGACGTTTCCCCGCGGGACCGCCGGTCGACGACCGACCGGCTGGGGGGGCCCAAATTGCCGGCGGGCGTCCCGGTCTCCGTCGGCCCCCCCCCCCCACCTCGGAAGTCGCTAAGGCGCCGTGTCGGTCCCGCCGGCCGGGGAAGGGTCCGGGGGGCCCGGCCACGGGCGGCCGGTCCCCCCGGTGGGGGCCCGGGGCCCGGGGCGGGCCGGCCGCCCGGGCCGGGCCCGGCCGGGGAGATCCCCCGGGAAGAGGAGGGGATGCACCTCGCAGTAACGGAAACCTTCCTCTCCCCCCGCGAAGGCGTCGCGCCCGGCGGCCGGGCTCCCGCTCCCCCCCCCCGGGCGAGACCCCCCGGGCCGCCACCGATCGACCAGGGCCCCGACGGCCGCGTCGGGGGGGCCCTCCGCGGGCCGGCCTCCCCGGGGGCCGGTGTTCAGGCGGAGCGGAAGCCTCCCCCCCGCGTCCGGACCGAACCGACCGCGGCGTCCCTCGCCGCGCCCCCGCCCGTCCCGCTCGCCCGAGCCGAGCCGGCACCCCCCCCGGCGCACGACCTCGCGGGAGGCGAGCGGGGGGGCCCGGCGCGCGGAGACCGACCTCCGGCCACGCCGCCCCCGGCCCCCCCCGGGGTGCTCTTTTTCTCTGGCTCTCCCGAGGAGCGCGGACCGGGGCCCCCCCCCCTCCGGCGCGGCCCCCTCCCCCCCCGGCGGCGCACCCGCCCCCCCCCACGAGGCCGCCCCGGGGGGGCCCCCCTCCCGGCGTCGGGGGGCCCGGGCCCGGCCGGGGGGGAGGGCGGCGGCCCCGGTCGGCGTCGGCAGCACCAGCCGCGCGCGGCTACCTGGTTGATCCTCCCCAGTAGCATATGCTTGTCTCAAAGATTAAGCCATGCATGTCTAAGTACACACGGGCGTTACAGTGAAACTGCGAATGGCTATTAAATCAGTTATGGTTCCTTTGGTCGCCCCCCCCCCTTTCCCTTTGGATAACTGTGGAAAATTCTAGAGCTAATACATGCCAACGAGCGCTGACCTCCGGGGATGCGTGCATTTATCAGACCAAAACCAACCCGGGCTCGCCCGGCCGCTTTGGTGACTCTAGATAACCTGGGCCAAACCACGCCCCCGTGGCGGCGACGACGCATTCGAATGTCTGCCCTATCAACTTTCGATGGTACTTTCTCGCCTACCATGGTGACCACGGGTAACGGGGAATCAGGGTTCGATTCCGGGAAGGGGTGGAAACGGCTACCACATCCAAGGAAAAAGGGAGCAGGCGCGCAAATTACCCACTCCCGACCCGGGGAGGTAGTGACGAAAAATAACAATACAGGGGCTTTTTCGAGGCCCTGTAATTGGAATGAGTACACTTTAAATCCTTTAACGAGGATCCTTGGAGGGCAAGTCTGGTGCCAGCAGCCGCGGTAATTCCAGCTCCAATAGCGTATATTTAAAATTGCTGCAGTTAAAAAGCTCGTAGTTGGATCTTGGGATCGAGCTGGCGGTTTTTCCCCCGCGAGGCGAGCTACCGCCTGTCCCAGCCCCTGCCTCTCGGCGCTCCCTCGAGCCTTAACGAGGTCCCGGGGGGCCGAAGCGTTTACTTTGAAAAAATTTTGAGTGTTCAAAGCAGGCCGCTTGCCGGAATACTCCAGCTAGGAATAATGGAATAGGACTCCGGTTCTATTTTGTTGGTTTTGGGGAAATGGGGCCATGATTAAGAGGGACGGCCGGGGGGATTCGTATTGTGCCGCTAGAGGTGAAATTTTTGGGCCGGCGCAAACAAAACCCCGGGGGCGAAAGCATTTGCCAAGAATGTTTTCATTAATCAAGAACGAAAATTGGAGGTTTGAAGACGATCAGTACCGTCCCAGTTTCCCACCATAAACGATGCCGACAGCGATCCGGCGGCGTTATTCCCATGACCCGCCGGGCAGCTTCCGGGAAACCAAAGTCTTTTTCCGGGGGAGTATGGTTGCAAAGCTGAAACTTAAAGGAATTGACGGAAGGGCACCACCAGGAGTGGAGCCTGCGGCTTAATTTGACTCAACACGGGGAAAACCCCCCCGGGCCCGGACACGGAAAAAAGGGTTGACAGATCGATAGCTCTTTCTTGATTCTGTGGGTGGTGGTGCATGGCCGTTCTTAGTTGGTGGAGCGATTTGTCTGGTTAATTCCGATAACGAACGAGACCTTTGGGATGCTAACTAGTTATGCGACCCCCGAGCGGTCGGCGTCCAACTTCTTAAAGGGGCAAGTGGCGTTCAGCCACCCGGGTTGAAACAATAACAGGTCTGTGATGCCCTTAGATGTCCGGGGCTGCACGCGCGCCACGATGGGGCCCGTTGTCTACCCCACGCCGCAGGTGCGGGTAACCCGTTGAACCCCATTCGTGATGGGGATCGGGGATTGCAATTATTCCCCATGAACGAGGAATTCCCCCGTAAGTGCGGGTCTAAACTCGCGTTGATTAAGTCCCTGCCCTTTGTACACACCGCCCTCCTCCCCGATTGGATGGTTTTTGGAGGTCCTCGGGGTCGGCCCCGCCGGGGTCGGCCACGGCCCTGGCGGAGCGCCGAGAAGACGGTCGAACTTGACTATCAAGGAAGGAAAAACCCTAACAAGGTTTCCGTAGGGAACCTGCGGAAGGATCATTAACGGGACCCGCCGGGGAGCGCCCAGGCCGGGGCGGCGACGCCCGGGCGAGGGCTCCCGGCGCGCTCTTCCCCGAAGCCCCCCAGAGCAGCGCGGCGGAGGGGCCCGGCCCGGGCCCGGGCCCGGGCCCGGGGACGCCGCGGGGCGGGAGGAGGAGGAGGACGACGACGGGGGGGCCGACGGAGGGGTCGGGGGTTGGGGGTCGGCGGACCGGGGCGCCCGCGCCCGCCCGCCGCCTCCCCTTTGCCCGCTCCTCGCCGGCCCCCCCCGGGGCCCTCTCTCTCTCTCCCCGTCCCCCCGGGCCCCCGCCGGCCGCGCGGGCCCGGCCCCCTCCCGCCGCCCCCCCCGGAACGGCGGCGGGGGCGGCGGGGCGCGGCGGCGCGTCCCGCCCCGCCCCCAGCCCCTCGAGCGGTCGCTCCCGGACGCGGACCGCGGCCGTGGCCGCGTCGTCCGCGGGGCCGGGGGGCTCCCCCCGGTCGGGCGCGCGCGTGCGGCGAGCGGGGCCCGGCGGGCCGCGGCGGCCCCTTTCCCCCCCCGCAGGGGGGAAAGGGGGCCGGGGGTTCCCCCCGGCCCCCCCCGTCGCCCCGCCGCGCCCCCCGGGGGTCGCTCCCGGCTCCCGCGACGGCCGGCCCCGCGCCCGGCCCCCGCCCCGGGCCCTTTCCCCCCCGCGCCCCCCCCGGGGGTGCCGGACCCCGGGGGGAAACTCCCGGGGGCCCCACGGCGGGGACGGGGGAAGGACGCGGGTGACTCGCCCCCGAGGGGCGACCCCTCCGGGGCCGAGGCGGCGCCGGTCCCCGGGGGGGGGCCGGGCCGCCGCCCGACGCGGCCGGGGCTCGAACGCCCGAGACGTTTTCCCCCCGACCGGGGCCGGGTCCCGGCGCCCTCCCGGGGGGGAGGTTTTAAAAACTGGGGCCCGGGGCCCCGCTCCCCCGGGGGGGGGGGGGCCGGGAAGGCGGGCTCCGCCCCAAACCCCCTTCCCCCGGGGACCGGGGGGGCCCCCCGCCGGCGGGGGCCCCGGGGCGGGCCGAGCGCCCGGTTCGTTCAACCCTCCCGCACGCCCTGCGTGTGTTCCGGTGAGAGCTTGCGCTTCCTACAAACCCCCCGACGACTCTTAGCGGTGGATCACTGGCTCGTGCGTCGATGAAGAACGCAGCTAGCTGCGAGAATTAATGTGAATTGCAGGACACATTGATCATCGACACTTCGAACCCACTTGCGGCCCCGGGTTCCTCCCGGGGCTACGCCTGTCTGAGCGTCGCTTGACGGTCAATCGCCCCGCCGGCGCCTCCGGGCCGGCGGGGCGCGGGTGGGGGCCCCTTTTCGAGGCGCGCCCGCCT
>CAOLHI010008221.1:0-10049 GCA_948474755.1 Ctenosaura bakeri | reverse complement strand
AATGGGAAGTAGTTCCTTGGGCAAACTTATACCCATGACTGTTACACAAAAACAGATGCTCATATTATTTATGGAACTTAAATATAATGAAATAACGTATCAAGTATGTGATTCCCTAACAAGCTGTTGATTTTAATATTTTTTTTTTAAAAAAACTATTAGGAGGTAGGTTTTTTCTGCCTTTTACTAGATGGCTGCCAAAAGCAAAACTGGCATGCTTCTGCTTGTGTTTGTGAAAAGAAATCATGTATTCATGCCTTGAGAGTGAAAGATTCACTGGTATACTAAATAAGTTTTGTAAAAGCCAAACAAAAACTAAAGGATTTGTGACTTGGAAACTTTTGTGATAGAGAAGCAGTCAAAACAGGTATGTTACTACAGCTTGGAATTGCAGGAGTCCCATCCAGTGTAGCCTTTCACTTGACTTAGCATGGAACTGAGATGCTGGTTTTGGTCTCCCTACACCCAGAGATTCCGATGAATTTGGAAACAGTTCAACATTTTTCATACCTTGAATCCATTGTTAATCAGAATGGAGAATGCAGTCAAGAAATCAGAAGAAGACTAGGATTTGGAAGAGTGGCTACAAAGGAACTAGACAAGATCCTAAAGTGTCAAGATATATCATTGTTAGGATTGTCCATGCCATCATATTTCCAGTTTCTATGTATGGTTGTGAAAGATAGTGAAGAAAGCTGATAGGAAAAAAATAAGGTCATTTAAAATGCAGTGCCAGAGAGGAGTTCTATGGGTACCCCAGCCTGCTAAGAAGACAGATGAATGGGCCCTAGAGCAAATCAAGCCTGAATTCTCCTGAGAAGCCAAGTTGAGGCTGTCATACTTTGGCCATATCATGAGAAGACTTTACTCACTAGAAAAGACAATAATGCTTGGTAAGGTAGAAAGCAGTAGGAAAAGAGGAAGACTGCATTACAGATAGATAGAGTCAATCAAGGAAGACATGTTCCTGAATCTGCAAGATCTGAGCAGGCCTGTTGATGAGAAGGTGACTTGGAGATCTCTCATCCATAGGGTTGCCATAAGTTGAACACAACTTGAAGGTTGTTAACAACAACAACAACCCTCCAACTGTCCCAATTTGGCAGGGACAGTCCTGATTAATCTTCTGTTGTCCCACTTTTTCAGTTACTTTTTAAAAGGTACCAGTTTCTCTCTACTTCTCGCATCTCCCCTTTTGTTCTTATCTTACTTCAAAAAATACTTTGCACTCAATTGACTCAAACTGCTACAGCCTTTCTCAGCATGTGTATTCTTCCTCATTAATAGCTTTTGCAATCTTGACCACACTCTGTTGTTGCTCGGCCTCATGCATCCCAGGTCATTTCCACACTACATTGTTATAGTGCTATTATTCCACTTTCAACTTCCTATGGAATCCTGGGATTTGCAGGGGTTTAGGGAGGGGCATTTAGAATTCTCAGCCAGAGAGCTCTTTGGCCTCAATAAACTACAAACCCCAGAATTCCAAAGGATGTTGAAAGTGGAATAATAGCACTATAACAGTGCAGTGCAGAAATGGCCTGAATCTTCACCTGTGAAATGCTGGAGGGTACGATGATGCTGTAGGTGACTTGCCTGCCTAGCAGAAAGGCTGTATTTATCATGGGACACACAGATGATGTATTAGTGACCAAGGGTTCAATTCTGAGGAAAACACAAAATCTTAAGGCTGAAAAGAGGGACGGGCTAAATTCTTTCCTGGCTAGTTTAAACCCATAGAATCAACAACATTTACTTACATGTTGACTCACCATTCAGCAACTGATTCCATGAATCTACTCTGAATGGGATTAGTCAACAGAATGTCGGCCATGTTGTGGCAGAGTCATGATTGAATCTCCCATTTTTTTTTAAAGAAGTAAAACATGAAGGATGTGCAAGCAGCTCTATTTTTTTTACAGTTTTCACACCTACCTTCTCCTTCCTTCTCAATCTAAATATTATCCACAAAACTGTAGTTATTCCCACTAAGAAAACTACCAGAATCTGCTTTATGCTTCTTATCTTCCTATTTTGGAAGGTAATAGCAGCACTGCAAGATTATGGAGATGAGAGAAAGCCAAGGAGGATTTAGGTTACTAATCACTCTCTCACCCCAGTTCTACTTCTCTGATCTAATTTGCAGTGGCATATCTAGTGTTCTCCTAGGGCAAACATGGAAGTTGCACTCCTACCGTCTCACCCCCACCCCCACCCCTACCCCTACATGCATGGCTTTTTTTTTTTGCACCTCCCAGCACTGGTGCCTGGGGCAAGTGCCTGACTTGCTCCACCCTAGATACACCTCTGCTAATTTGGGACCCTCTGCAGCTGAATTAAAGATCCAGCAAAAGCCTAAGATGAAATCCAATGGCAATGAGCCCTGAATATATCTGTATTGGATCCTCAACTACATCTTTTTTTCTTCAGGGATGGGAAACCTTGGCCTTCCAGATATTGTTGAACTGAATCTCCCATTAACCTTAGCCAAATTAGGTAATGGTGAGAGATGATGGGTGTTGCAATCCAGCACCCACTGCAGTCCTTTATTTTCCCTGACTGGGCCTTACTGCAACTTTATAAAAACAAGAGAAAAATAAGCAGAGAGCTAAAGGCGGGAGAAAACATTTACCATTCCCACATTAATGAGAACACCACAAACTTGTTCACTTCAAGCTAGAGATGTACAAATAAGGGGTTGTTCTTTTCCTGGTCTGTGCCCATTCTCTCCCATTTTTGCATCAGACCAATTTTTAATGCATAACACTGCATTTTTTAAAAATAAATTTTATTGAATTATAATTGAAAGAATCTAAAAACATACAATAAATGAATCTAAAAACATAAAAAGATGACATACATTATACGTGCATATGTAACAAAGATCTTATACATCCAAATAAAATACAAAAAATGAAAAAAAAAAACCCGAAAAGAAATACAAGAAGACAGCAAGACAGCAGAAAAGAAAAAGGGATTGCTTACCATACTTCCATTTCCCTTTCTGTATCAAACTTACAGCCCACAACACTACAACAACCTAACTACACACTACTGTGACAGACACAAAATGACTTCCTATCCCTTCTCAGTTAAGTGATTTAATCATAAAAACTGCATTTCTCATAAATAATTTCTCCTAAAAATTGCATTTAGTTCATAGCCTTTTCCAACAGACACATTTCCGAAAGGAAAATGCAAAATTTTACATACAATCACTTGTTTGAGAACTGTACTGCAAAGCTGGGAGATATGCATGATCCAAAGGATGCTTGCCATCCTGTTACTGACATACAAGGGCATTAGTCCAACTTTGCCTATCTCCCTTGTGCAATGACCAACTTCCCCTGGGACACACTGTTTTCATGCATCACCACCATCCCAACACAGCCATGCAGGAGATTGGGCAGGGGATGGCTGAGGATCATCTGGCTATGTTCTGAGAACCGTACACATGCATCCCTGTCTCCTGGAGGTTTTAAAGGTGACATTTTCATGATGAGTCCACCTATCAGAGCACAGACAGGTGCTCCTCGGTTATTCTCTTCCCTCTTTCAGTCACTACATGGCTAGGTTGGGGCCAGGGGAAATGAGTCTCTCGGGGTGGGTGAGGCGAGGCATGGCATAGGAGACTTTATACTACATTTCATTAATACAGAATCTTGACTGACAACTGTATTCTGGTTTGCATATCAGTCCAGAAAATAAGAAGAAAGCAGGTTTGTTTAAAAATGAAAGCCATTTTACAAACCAAAACCCTTCCCTCCCCTATTTCAAGTCAGTGTTGGCCTCGAGCTTTTAGCCCGGTTCCCCCCCCCCCGCAAATGTCAGGATAGGTTTGGTGAGCACCCAAACCCTAGACTAGGGCCCTTTCCGCATGAGGCAAGTGAATCTCTCCGTGCCATTACTTACCGGTTCTTCTGGGTCCGAAGTAAAGCGGATTTTCCCTTAAGCCCTTCTGCAGGGCTTCTCCATTAGTCCAGGGCAAATCGGAGCAGTGCGAGGTCTTTAGATCTGCACAGCTCTCGGCTTCCTGTTTCTTCATGGGTCCAGACCAACCGCTGACATTGGCCACGCCCACAGCTCACCCTCCGTTGATCACAGGCTCATATTGATGCGAGCCTGAACATTTGCACAAGTCAGCAGGAACGCAATGGCGCGCTCCAGAAGATTGAAAGACCGGATTTTTCTGGTCTTCACTTAGCGCGCTGGAGGACCACTTCAGGACGTTTTGGATCAGACTAAGGTGTGGAACTAAGGTAAGTAGTCTGGACTTAGTCTGATCCAAGGTGCGGACGACCTCCGTGCCAGGACGCCTTGGCCTGTTTTAACTTCCTCATACAGAAAGGGCCTAGATTAACTATTGGGAGAGGATGTAAATTTGAAGAATTTTCAGTTTACCTTAAATAGCTGGATAGCGTCCCCCCCATTTTTGAAACAATAAAAGCTGTGCTACCTCTTAAGGTAAATTACAGATTCTTCATGAAGCTCTTAGGACAGCCAGATTGAAAACTGGTTCTTGTTCTTTTAACGGTTGTGCACAAGAGGGAATTTCAGCAGGTGTTGTTTGTCACAAGTAGCAGCTGCTGAAATTCTGTCTTCTCTATACAACTTCAGACTTAGAATTCTGGCACAGGAAATGGATATAAATAAAGAGAGCTGCCTAAGAACATAGTTACCTAAAACAATGTGTATTAATGGGCTCTGGGCCTTTTAAAAGCCCAGATCATTACTGTTATGGGCTTCTCTAGATGGAATTTGTTGGGAGGTTGCCTTATTTTCTGCTGAAGTTCTCAGAGTCTGTTTTATTTTATTCTTAGTGTTTGTTTTCTTTCTGTTGTCCTTGACTATTTTCTAGCAATTCCTGGCATCAACTGCAACATTTTACTCCCACCTTCAACAGATTTCTTTTTTTAATTCTTCTGTGATATGTTGGGATAAAAAAAGTCTGCTTTTCTTTCCTTTTTTTAAAAAAGTTTTTCTTTTTCTTTTAGTTATAGTGTACCAGGGAAATGGCACCTCTGTATTGTAACACTACAACTTTGGAGGGGGGGGGATAAAAATCAGAGAGGACGAACTTTGTCCTTCAGACCATAGAATTACCTCTGTGAACCATGGCTTGGTTTAAACAAAGCCTTGGGAAGGATCCTAGTTCAGATTCAGGAAATCACTACAAAGAAGAACGGAATGAGTTGATATAGGGCTGACAATGTAATAACTGGCAAAGCCAAAGGATATATGTTGTGCAAAGTTGTTTGTCCTTAAACCAATTTGGAACAGCTCAATATTTCATCTGCTCAATGCAATATCACACAATTGATCACTCAACAAGGTGAATCTTGTTCCAGTATGACAAATGTATTTTGGGAAGGGACTCCAAAAAGATGTGATGTCAAAAGAGCTTGGAAAAGTTGTGTGTGTGTGTGTCTGTAATATATGAGATTCTGCCTTTCTTTTACATAATAGCATATATATTTTCCAGCTCAGGAAGAAAATACACATTTGTTATTTTTTTTTCCTTGTTAAGAAAGCGAACAATGAAATAATGTAAAATAGTTCACTTTAAAACAGAAGATAAAATACCTTTTCCACACTTCCTCTCCACAGAATTAGTTTGCTGTTGTTATCAGACAGAAAGCACTGGTCCCCTTCCTACAAACTCTACAGGAAAACGGCTGCCCTCTCAGGAATGTAAACTTGGCAGCTCCTAGGCAGCCTCCTACTGTCTCTCTCTTTCTCATTTTAACAAAAGAACCACACTTTTCCCCTAGAGTTAAGGTCAAGGCTCTGGCTTACGTGATGCATGGCCCTATAAGTGAACATTAAAGAAGGGAAATTTTATGCTGAAAGGAAAGCCACAGTTTGGGGAACTTACTTTTTGGACTACAACTCCCAGAACCCCCCAGTGGGCTAAGCATTCTGAGACCTCTACTTAAAAAAATATATATTGTTTTCCAGTTCTAATTTGTTATAAGGATGATGGATAACTGGGTCAAGAAACCCTGGAATCTAACTTGGGGCTGATACATACCTCAAAACTATAGCGCTATTATTCCTCATTAACTGCCATGATGCCTTCTGTGGAATCCTGGGGTTTGAAATTTAGGGAAGAGCATGTAGAATACCTGACAGGAATATTCTAGTACTTCAACAGACTGGACAGATCCCTGGATTTCATAGGGTGGAACCATGGCAGTTAAAGTGAAATGATAATGCTATAATTTTGTAGTGTGAATGGGCTCTGGTTTATTTATGTATACAGTCAGCCCTCCACATTACTAGGGTTGGGTGCTCAGGACCCTCCCAACAGTGTAAAAATTATAAACATCAAAATGTGTGTGTGTATGTCTGTGGGAAGGGGGCCAAGGCATGGTGAGGAAAACAGGTACCCGGGGTCTAAACCAGGTCAGGGAGCGGGATGAATTAGCATGATGGCCCTATACTTCCTTTCTCTCATCTATCTCCTTCCTTGGGTATGTGGGGGCCACTGGGAGAGGGTTTGTGGCTACGAGGCATCCTTAGCTGGCCAGGCAGCAGCTTGTATACAAGGAGGACCAGAGGCAGGTTTTTAAAGGGCTGAGCAGCCTGATTGGAGTTGCCGAGAGGGCAGGTTCCCCCAAAAGAAGCACTTGCGGTGTGGGGTGGCAGCAGCGGTTGGAGAAACTCACAAAATAATCAAATCCATGAAAAACAAACCTGCAAACACAGAGGACCACTATATGTCAGAACTTGGAGATAAAATAGGTACAAGGACGTAACTTATAATTTCTTTCTTTTTGAGGGTAACTGATTACTGATACCATATGATGCTAATACAACGTGAGATAACTTTGTCCCTTTTTGTGGTGTAATGATAATATTTTGGCAGAGTTTGGAAAAGTTACTTTTTTGACAACCTCTCCCAGCCAGCCAAGCCAGGTGCAGCCTGAAGAGATTTTGCTGCCTGAGATAGCAGATGACACTTCCTGTCTACTCAAGTCAATAGTGCTCAAAGTCAAGCAAGTTGACTTGGCACATGAGGCTGAAAATCCCACAAACACCTCTCCCCATCCTGTGCAGTATAAATATAACCACCACTAATTAAGTCACAAACAAATCCTTGCCTTTTCATGACATCCCAAATCTGCTTCATGGAGCAGTTGCTCACTCTGCCTTAACAGTAAGAGACCCTGCCACTAGTAGCTTTCCACTGTATATAGGAAAGAGCCTTCAGAATGGGAAAACTGCTGTGAACTGGGAAGACCTTATTTCAAATTCTCCCCTTACCTGCAGAATCACTGGGCTGGATCTTCAGATGTAGTGGTTGGAATAAGGTGTACCCATCACACCTGTTCAACAATCCACTGCCTAAATTTGTTGTTTGGACAAACCAGTCTAGCACATGGCTTCCTCAAGCAGGTTCTGGGGCTCAAGTATCTTGGCACTGCCCACCATTCTGATATCTATTTCCAGTGATGTATTTAAGTTTTTCACTCCAAGTTTCCAGTTGAGTCTCAAGTTTCTATGTTCAAGTCTTGAGTCGAGTCTCAAGTTCTTGCAAGGTACTTGAGTCAAGTCTCAAGTCTGGGAGACAACTTTATACCCCAGCCCGTATTCCAGAATTTCGAGACACAGTTGAACAAAGCCAGTTTTAACAATTTAAGTGGAGTCAGCCCTCCACATTTGCAATTTTGCCATCTGCAACTTTGGAAGTAGGGAATAGGATCCTTCCTGCTTTGTATTTGTGAATCTGCAGGCTTTTCAGAAGTGGGGAGGAGGATCTTTCTTACTCCCCATTACTGAAGCTCCAAAAGCTTTAGAAGGATCTTTCCTCCTCAAGACCATTGCCTAATACATTTCCTGTTTCCCTCTGAGATATGCACCCTGAGCTCTGGGGACAAGTCTTGCCTTCTGTTCTTAGAAATTTTTTTAGAAAACTCCTCTGATATACAGCGGGTACAGGCTGCTGAGCAGACCTTAACCCTATCTCAAGCCCATTGCCCAACTCATTTGCTGTTCCCCTCTGAGAAATGCACCCACACTTTGGGCTTGCGACAGATTGTCATGTGACCAGTAGGCAAAAAGGGACAGAATATGTTAATGAACCAAGGGCAGCAAGTCAGTGACTAAAAGCATGCAAGTCATGAATCGAGTTGAGTGAGTGCATCATTCTTTGCCAAGTCAAGTCCAAATTGAGTCCAAGTCAATCGACTCAAGTCTACATCACTGTGTGCCTCTCCTTGCCTGTAGTCCCACTGAGAATAAGCTCTGTTGGTCACAGTTTGGATGGCCATTGTCATTTTGTTTTTTCCCATGGTGCCCCAGATAAAGTTTCATATTGGAGCACTGTATCGAAGAAAAGGCAACAGCCAGTGGGGGCTGCCACATTTTTGTGGTGTTTACCATTTTGTATTTTTGCTCAATGTCCCAGATGGATGCAACATCAAAATCACTGTGAAGAGGGCAGAGGGAAATGCTAAACACAGCTTGTGGGGCTGCAAAAGAAGGCCTTCTTGGTAGCTGTTCCTGGACTCTGGAACTCCCTTTTTAGAGAGGTCAAAATGGCCCCCTTCCCTGTGTCTTTCCATCCTCCATTACCAAGCAAAGACCTTTTTATTCTGGCAGGCTTTTAAAATTGAATGTTTTTAAAGGATGGGCTAAGGGTGCTGTATTGTTTTAGACTGAACTGTTTTATTAGCCTTTTATCTTTTAATGGTATTTTATCTTTTTACATGCAGTTTTAAATCATTTTAATATTGCCAAAAATTTAATCTTGTTTTAATGTTCCATTTTTTATGTGTTTTTAGCTGTATTACGTCTTTAAATAGTAATCTGTCTTGAGTACAAATTTGAGGAGAAATGCAGATACAAATAATACTACTATTATTACCAACAAGAACAAGAACAACAACTCATACTGGCTTATGTTGTATTGATATATATCATTTCTCATGTATATCACCCCTCTAAAATTGACTGTTTCCTTTTGAAGCGGATGAAGCAAAATTATTTTGTAGAGAATTAAGAATCATAGCAGCTGCCATTTCTTCCCCAGAACACCCTATTCTAAGCTGCTTTCTGAATTTTGGGATGTTCAACATGGCAGCCGACATCAAAATTAGACATGTTTTTGTTAACACAACAAACAGTACTTGAATATCTGCAGAAGAATATACTTCTCAGATAGCATCTTTTCTTTTCTTTTAATCAGAGTGTGTAAATTGCTCTTTCAGCAGCTTGTTTTACTTGAGACAGACTATTGAATAACCCTCCAAATAAAAGGAAGTGACTGAAGTGGGTTTGCTAAAAATATAAAGTCACAGTCTGTCATTTTATGAAACCCTATTTTAAAATCTGAACGACCAAGAAAAGCATTTTTTTTATTGTTTGGATTTCCTTTCTTCCTTTTCTTTCTTTCTTTGGCCATTTCTGTGCTAGATTGTTATAGTGCTATTATTCCACTTCCAACACATTATAGAATCCTAGAGTTTGCAGTTTATTTATTATTTCTTCCCAAATAAAGATGCTAAAAATAAACAAAATGATTTGGAAGAACACTGGTAAGTGCATACCATCCAACTGTCCTATTTTAGTAGAGACTCCTGATTAATCCTTTGCTGTCCCACTTTTCAGCTGTTTTTAAAAGGTCCCCATATCTCTGTTCTCCTTCCACTTTCCCCCTTTGTCCTCCGCTTGCTTCAAATACTGCAAAGTAATTTGCACTCAACTCAGTGAGGGGAGAGGAGAGGAGGGGTGAAGCATTTATCTTCTCAGTAGTCTCAGGCAAAAGCAAACGACTGCAGCCTCTCCTAGCCTGTATGTTCTTCCTCACCAATCTCTCTCAATACTAGTAGCTGAATGTTATATTTGCACTACAGTTAATGCTAACCTCTCCAACAGTTTGTAAATGACTTTCAGGCTGTTTTAAACTCTGATTCAAGGTGAATAAAAACTAGTGTCAGTGCTGCTGCAATGCTACATTTAGGAGAAGAAGGAAACTGCACTACAGGTAGATTGATTCATTCAAGGAAACCACAGCCTTGAGTTTGCAAGATTTGAGCAGGGCAGTT
>CAOLHI010008220.1:0-10273 GCA_948474755.1 Ctenosaura bakeri | reverse complement strand
CTTACTGCACTCTAACTTCTCACTATCTAATTTTCCCCTCCTTTTTCAGTTAGCCTTGTGTTGGATCTTGTGTGTGATTGTGATATTCCCCAATAAAACATACTTTTAATCTCCAACTGGTGTCCTTGTATTAATGCCAGTATATGCAAGTGTAAAAGATCCTGTAAAAGATCTCACAGGCCTCCCTTTGGAGCTAATAATTCCCCACTGTTTCACAGAGGCACTGGAATCATGTGTGGGCCTCTGAGTCTCACCTTTTGGGGTAACACTTCCATAATGGAATCTTAGATCAAGATGCTTTAGTGCTAGAAAGTATGGGCACTGAGAATTGGCATATTGTTGAACCTCAGGTGTGATGATCTATTATATCCTTTAGTGAAGACCTTGGAAGCATTGGCTGGTGGCAGGGAAACACTCAACACAATACTGACTGGGCAGATTAAATGCAGACACACATGCATACAGTATGCTTCATACTTGTTGCTAAAACTCTCAGCTTATTTCAAGGCCAGGTGAGCAACCAAAAGAAACAATTCCTACTCCATAGCTGCTGCTTCTCATGTGAGATAAATCAGTGCTATCGCAGAGCTGTAGAAAGCAGCATGACAGATGGGGGTATCTCTATATTTCAAAAAGTAACTTTCCTTCTAAAATCTTCCTTTGATAGTTGAATGGTTGTTGCTTCTGAGATGTTACATTTTTATTGTTTCTTGCCTGAAATGGTTTGGTTTTGCTTAACATTCTGAAATTACATAATTTTGTAATCCTGTAAATTTTTAAACACATACACAAATACATTATAACTACCTTAATCCTTTTGTTAGTCTCAAATAGAATGTGCCTACTAAAGAATGAAGATTACATAATTGTTAGTTCACCATTAAGCACTTGATTGTCTGGATCTACTCTGTCTGGGAGCAATGGACCCTTCTGCACTACATCATTATAGTGCTATTATTCCACTTTCAACATCCTGTGGAATTCTGAAGTTTGCAGTTTACTGAAACCAAAGAGCTCTTTGGCTGAGAATTCTAACTGCCCTTCCCTAAACTGCAAACTCCAGGATTCCATAGGATGTTGAAAGTGGAATAATAGCACTATAACTGTGTAAGGCAGAAAGGGCCAATAACTGGTACTCGGTTAAATGAATCTTTTAATTCACGTGGACACAAATTCAGATGTTGCCCTTAGTGATTCTTGTGAATGAGGTAAATTCAAATTTGACTGTGAAATGGTCAGTTTCCCCACTATTCTTTGTTCCATTCTATTGAGGCTGTATCTGAAGTGAGCATAAAACTGTTACCGGTAAAACTGTCCCAAACAGATTTCTGCCCCTTTTACTACTTGTGAAAAAAAATTCTGTCCAATAAATCAACTATGGCTGATTTATTATGTCAAGTTGCACTTGCATAATTTAACCCATTTTCATAATATATTCTGTGTGAATTGAACACGCACAGTTTGTCTTTGTGAGCTGTAGAAACTAAGTTCTGTGCACAAACTCTTTTAAAGAGGCTAAACAAAGGACGACTAATGTGTTACAAGATGGATCTTCTCCTGTTTATTGATCTATGAATTCAGAACCAATTCATTCTCAACCAGCCAGCATTTTTCATATTTCTTTTTAAAGAACAAAAGATGGAATAGCCCTTAATCAATGACAGAGCTGTTCCATCTGTTACTACTGAAAATAGATTAACAAGGATCTGGCATATTTTACCGGGCCACAGAAATGCTGAGTGTTAGACTGATTATTATGAATAGAACATTTAAGGGGAAGTTGTCCTTTAAAGAAGTATGTATCTATAAGCAAGCCAGAGACCACTCACGAGTAACACCAACACAGGTATGCTGCCTAGGCTGTTGGAAGGCTTAATGGGGATATGTGCATACCTTTGCTATTTTCTGTGCAATTTTGTCCTAAATCTGAATAAGAGGGAATGTCCCATATGATCACTATTTTGATCTTTTAAGAGATATCAAGAAGTATTCGGTTCTCAGTGGACAAACTTTGATACAAGTGTAAAGTATGGATTCAAGTTGCAGGAAATGAGATTCCACCTGAATCTCAGGAAGAACTTCCTGATGGTCAGAGCTGTCCAACAGTGGAATATACTGCCTCGGAGTGTGGTGGAGCCTCCTTCTTTGGAGGTTTTTAAGCAGAGCCTGGATGGCCATCTGTTGGGAATGCTTTGATGTGTGTTCCTGCATGTCAGGGGGTTGGACCGGATGGCCCCTGTGGTCTCTTCCAACTCTATGATTCTAAGTATGCCCACACTTTATTTTCTGAAAAATTTTATGGCCCACATGTTGGGCCCATATTCTTGCTAGAATGGAAATCAGTATTAAAAATAGTACCTTTTTAAAAATGCAGTTTGCCCTCACTTCTTAAAAGGGATGTTTCTTGTTTGGAGTTCCAGGCAGCCAGGTAGGTGATCATACCCTCTGAAAATCTCCCATTTTCCAAACAGGAATCAACATTCTATATCTACTGAGCATTGTCAGATCTAATTGGGTTGCTAAGATTTTATGTATTGGTGCCACTTAGTTGTTGTTTTAAAGACAAAGGTACTTCTATAAATCTTCTGCATATTTTCACGTTATTAATATTGATTTTGTCCTTTGTTAACAACTTTCATAAATACAGGTTGCCTGTTTAAATACAAGTATGAAAGGTGCCATGAAAAATTTTGTGAAGAGGCTCTGTATCTTTGGGTGACTGTTTGGAAATACTGCCTACATGCATATGTGAAGCACTCAAGGTTACAGGTATTGGCCAGATCTTCCCCCCACTCTGCCTTCAAATGAAAAATAGCTATTAGCTTCCCTGGATTTTAGTGGACAGCCTTGATATGACATTTGACTCAGGAATCTTCTTGGGAAATGGTTGATAGTAGATATTACTCACCTATTTGTATGTGACTTGAAGATTCAATCATAAGAGGTTGAAATAATTTCTGTGTGTGTACATGTGAGAGTCATATGTCAAAACACCTGGAATGTTACCCATCAACTTTTTTTTCCTGACTTGTTTCCAGTTACAAAAAAAATGAGTTGAAAAGGAACTGGTTTTATTATTTCCAGTACCATCACTGTGAGCAAGGATACAGGAAAGTCTTTTCCCCCCTGGAAAACAGATGGGTGAAGAAGGTTTTATAATACTGAGTTTAACATAGTTGATTTCCTTTTTAACTCTTTATTATTTTCAGACTGCTTTCAACCTCTTTGAGAGGGAGGGAAGGAGATACCATATAAGTGTGTCCTAAGAGATTTTTTTTTTAAAAAAAAAAGCTTAATTGAACCCCTTAATACAGATACCCATTATTGTAGAAAAGCTTTCATTAAAAATTAGAGGGGAAAAAATGAGTATGATTATCCAATGAAGACTTTAGTCCTATTGAGACTTACCTGGGAGAGAATCCCATCAAAAACACAGGAAATCCTCACAGTGTTGTACTAATGATATCCATGCTTGCAAAAAGACAAAGACATATCTTCCATGGACACCAATCTTGGAGCTTCCGTGTACTGCACAATTAAGGCTCATATTTAGAATTATTTAAGATAGTCCTGTTACCTACTATATCTCCAAATCCCCATGCTTATTAAAGAACCAGACATGAATTATTACTTTTGGTTTTCTAAGTCAGGATTACCTAATCAGCCCTAAACAACCAAATCATTCTACCAGACACAATGAATTTCAATGAGCCATACAATGCCTGCTTAACATTTATAGGCAAACTAAAAATCAACCTGATTCTTTGATGTGGTTTGAGAAATAATTTTAGAGGAAGTGAGGTATAATTGTTCACAGGTTTCAACACTGCCAGTCAGGGTGATTAAAAAGATTGAATTATTCCTCAGTTTTATTGTTTGTTTATGCCTGAAGTTTGTTTGTTTTGTTTTTACTATAGAAGAATTTGGTCTCCTGTACATAATGGCAATGAGCACTGATTCATCCTCCCTTAATTTCAGGAACGATATTTAAAGCTGATGAGAAAAGACCTACTCTCTCCTCATAAAAAGTATGAGGAATCTTTGATCCTCTATATATTTTGGACTACAACTCCCATAGGTTCTTGACACTAGCTATGTGAGAGATGAGCTGTTAAATATTTGGAAAGCCAAGGGTCCCTTCTTCTGCCCTACAGTTTTTATTGTGGTAAGTACAGTGATTGTTAAAATAGTAAATGTGCATGTTTAATTGAAAAACAAGCTTAACTGGTTAATGAGAAATAAAGGGTTTAATAGGCCACAGACTTTTAAAAAAATAGAAAATCAGTGTGACTAAGTTTCATGTGTCCAAGGCAGGGTTTCAAAAACACATTGGGGGCACTTTCATAGCCCCCGGGGCCAAGACCCATCAAGGAACTCTGATAGATGGGAAATGGGGAGGAAAAGGAAATCGATATAAAATTACCGGAAAGATTTTATTAACACTATATTTTTATGTCTCACTTTGCCCCTTTAAAGATTTAGTAATCTACAAACTCAAGCTAGCTTGTTATCTAATTAAAAGGATTATTCTCCCATTATTTTCAATTGCAAATTCCATTAACTTTAATGGGTGCTTTGCACATGCATCAATTAGTGATCAGAGCCTTAAAGCTTATGAAAGGCTGGAAAACACAAAATTATCACCCATCGCTGTGATGGCCCAAGGATTATAATGGCAGAGGGCTAAAACTATTTCATCTCTTTTGGGTTTTCTTTGTGTTCATAGCAGATATGTATCAAAATCCCTTTCTGTGTGGGACTTTTGTCTCACTTTGTTGATCTGCTACTTCTGTCTGTTTAAGGGTTTGTGCCTAAGGAGCATCAGAGTCCCATGAACTTTCACTCAATACAGTTCAAAGTAATCAAATAATTCTATTGTAGACATGGCATTTCAGTAGTCAATCATAATGCTTGTTCTGTTTTACGTGTACAAATGAGCATTGTAGTTTGCATAAACCGATTTCAAGAGTTATTACCTGTAGTCCAGCAAAAGCAGATGCAGTTATGGGTTTGTTTGTTTGTTTTGAATTACTATGAAACACCTTTGAAGCAATGATGGATCCTAGTTTGTGAAGAAGAGAAACAGATAGTAAAGTCATTCAGGGCCCCAAATGCAATCTTAGTCCTACCAAGAGAAAGCCCTACCAGTTGGGACTTGAGAAGTCAAGATTTTTGTAAATTCCTTTGATTCAGTTTTCCTGCTCTAGATGAAACAATTGGGTTTACTCCAGATGAGACATTCTCCAACCACCCCTCACATCATTTTGGATGAAATTTAAGTCATAATAAGCCTTTATCTTCCACAGGTAACTTGGAATAGTTATCTGGCTGTGGGGTTCTGGAAATCCAAAAGGGGAAGTTTACCAATTTCTGTTTGGGTCTATATTTTATATAGAGAGCTCATATTTCTTACTATGGATGGCGGAGTCACATTCTACATGTGCAGTACTGAGGGAGGAGAGAGAAAGCTGGATATGCTGGACTTCAGTCCTGCATGGCAACTATTAAATGCTTAAAGTACCCTTCCAACCACAAATAAGTAACAAAATGTTTCCTGTACTTTGACAGGCAAATATATCATCTGTATGCACACATAGTTTGCTAAATCCATCCAGGTCTGCAAGAGCTCTAAAGCTGTCATTTTTCTGTACATAATTACTGAAGTGCATTAAAGGTTTTCTAATACGGTGATTCATTTTGAAAGTCTATAGTATGGACAAAAGGAAGTGCAGGCAAGCACTAATATAGACTGTCCATAACCTTTCATTATTGCTTTTGAATATTTTTATTTATTCAAATTACCCAAACCAAAAGATGAAGTTTTCATTTTGTGGAACTCTCTGGCCAAACTCCCATTGATTTCAGCAGTGTTAGGATTTCAATCATAGTTTATGCTTTAGTTTTTAAAATGGCCATAAAAATAGCTTGAATTGACAATAATATGCTACTTCATGCTTGAGCAGCTTTCAAACTGGAAATATAAAAGCCTAGATGTTGTCTCAATGGTATAATGACGTGGAGCTTAAAGGTTTCTGTGACCTTGAAAGCTTTTTACCAGATCACCAAAATAATAAGCAGTGTTTTTGATATGATTGTAGGTAAACTTTGAAAATAAGTAAGTTACAATTTAGGATTAAGCAATAGATTTTAATACCTTTTTTCTTTCACCACTTTTTAAAGAATTATATGTTCCAAAGCAATATTTTGAAATAAAACAACATCATATTTCTTTATATAAAATAAGGTTGAATCTTCTGGTCCATGGAAAGTTGTCCCAGTACCTCAAGACAAGGTCCCTCCTTCATCCCAGAAGCCTCCTCATTTTGGTAATATAAATCTCCATCACTGCCCTTCCTTGACCACTGGTGCTCCAGATGGGGTGGGGGGCTTTGATCTAGAGGGTCTAGATCCCCCTCATTCCCTTGGCATTGCCAAGGAAGAAAATGCATCCACCCTATATACTTCTCTTCTCTGTAGTTGCTCCCTTGCTTTCTGTCTTGGCCAGCATGTACTTGGCAGAACTTTGATGTTATACAAATTCTTCATCTTCTCATCCTCACAGAATTACTCTGTTAAAATGAAATGCAGAGGGATCTCTGTTTCTTTCCAAGAAGTAGATATATATCCAGCTCACTTTGGTTCAAAGCTGCCATTTCTGGAATTGTAGGATGGCCTGATATGTATTTGCTGTTGCTGTGTGTCTTCAAGTTGTTTCTGCCTTATAGGCCTAAGGCAAACTTATCATGGGTTTTCTTGGTAAGATTTGTTCAGAAGGGGGTGCCTTTGCCTTTCTCTGAAATTGAGAAAGTATGACTTACTCAAGGTCACCCAGTGAGTTTCCATGGCTGAGTGGGAATTTGGACTGTGTTCTCTAGAGTCATAGCCTAACCATTACACCATGTTAGCTCTATGTCTGAGATACAGAGAGAGAGAGTGAGAGAGAGAGAGAGAAAGAGACGGGGGGGCAAGCATGTTGAGTTGACACCTTGATGCTGTATGGCCTTAATTTAGGGGACAAGATCTCTTTTTACCTCCAGCCCCATCCTCTGAATTCCATGCCAAGGCCCTGAGGATTCTATAATTGCCATGGGATGTTCTCTATTTGCAACAGAGCTAAAGAAACCAAAATGTCTGAAGCTTTCTATGAACATTAGATTTTCAATAATTGTATTAAACTGTATTAAATCATCTTCAAATTTTACAGTATTCTTCTGGTGTTACTATGGTTCAGACATATTCAGTGATAGCACTAGATATCTCTTGATATCAAACTTATTTGGCCTTCACTTGACCTTTTTCTGCTGCCCTGCTCCAAGTGTTTGTGAGGCCACTGGACAAGCAAGTAAACAGGTGCGGCCGGTTAATGGTTGGACATTCCAATCCCCATTTAGGCAGGCAGATTAGCGCCACTCCGTTGCTTCAGGGACCTCTTTTTGCAGACACACCTCACTTAAGTGTGACTTTACACAAAGACGCCCTGCCTCGAGCCAGCACTCTCTCAATGCTAATCCATTTGCATACTGGCTGCTCTATTGTTAAACCTGCACTAAGCTGAATCATGTAAAACTTGACCTTTCCCAAGGCTTTTGTCCCGCTCCAAACTCACATTGTTCTCACTGAGTATGGCATGGCTTGTAGGCACAATCCACCCTATAAAAAGTCCCCGAGTCCAAGACCACCTCGGATCACTCCTGAGTTTCATCCAGCCTTGCTGTCAGTTTGTCCAGAGAGCTCCCCTCAGCAAAACGTGCTGAGCTTTCTTCCATGTAATCCTCTGCTTTTCTCCAGGACTACGAGATAACGTATCGTATCACCCATTTCCCCCAAAAACTCTCATTTCTGATTTCTAGTTAGCTGTGCGCGTTTGTTGTCTTTTCTGTTGTTTGTCCTTTAATAAAGATATCATTTTTACTATTTTAAAACTTGTCTGACCGCTCTTCTGACCTGACCTCGTAAACATTGGGTTACAAGATCCCTGCTAAGTTACCCTGCCTCTCGCTAGCTTAAGAGAGTGCTCGAGTTAATTTTCCCGGGACCCCCAGAATACAGGATAACACTGAGATCTCAAAAACAGTGATGTTTTCCCCTTTGGAAGTGTATATGTGTGTGTGTGGATGGGTTTTTTCCAGGCTAGCAGCTTTAATATATATATAGAAAGCTTTAAATACTTTAAATACTAAAGCTTTAAATTTTAGATACAGCACATTTTAACATTGAATCTTGAAACCTGACTGCCATGGAGAAAATATTTAAAATTCATTTAATCATACATACTCTCAGGGTTTTTCTGTTTCATCTCCAAGTGGTTACCCATAAGATAATGCCGCAATACACAAATTTGTTCAGTCTTCCTTCACCCAGTTTCTTCACTTCCAAGGAATTTCACCTTAGCCTATCTTCCATAGTTCTCTAGCCCTCACCTCCACCTCAGAAACACCATTCTGTGGACAGTGAGCAGATTCAGCCTTCATTTGGCTGTTTGCAGAAGGTGTATTGCGTTTTTACTTTAAGTTTTCTTTAAAAGTTGTTTTGCGTTTCACTGAAACTTGTAATTGAGGCTGTATAAGGCTTCTTGTTTGAAATATGAGTCCTCTATTAGTATATAGATGATATAGATAAGTAGATGATTAATAACAAGATATGTGTGTGTGTGAGAGAGAGAGAGAGAGAGAGAGATTAAATAGCAGGTTTTTGAAAGGGCAACCCAAGAAGAATACAATATAGAGAGGTATTGTATCCTTAAAACAATTATCCATTCCCAATGTGTTTGTTTGTTTCTTGAAAGGAGAAAAATGCCTTGTTGTGCAATGGATTCGGCCAATCGTATCCCAACTCAAGTCATCAGTTCTCAGAGCTCTATAAAGCCTTTAGGACAAAAATCATAGAATAGAAACACATACAAACTTCCTCCTAATGTGAAAGTTTTAAATTTTGCTCCAGGATGATTGAATGGAATATGTGTGGTGAATGTTAACACTGTAACCTACTGCATTGCTGGTTTTTTTTTTAAAAAAAAATTACAGTTATTTGATTTTTTTTAAAAAAGTGTGTACTATTTAAGATGGTTTGTGATTCAAACAGCTGTCAATTTAGGCCAGAGGTGGGTGACTGTGGGAGGCTAAGAGGCTACATTAGGAGGAGAGCTTGGAGGGCTGCACTGCATGCTTCTGCAAAGAAAAAAAAAATTGAAATCCCCATGTTGCTCCTCTAGGAAATGTTTTGTCATTTCTATGGGATTTCCTGGGCTGTTCTGGCTACCCTGGGCCATTTTAGGTCCAGGAGAGGCATCTTATAGTAACAGGAAATAAACTGGAAATCACTTCCTGTTGTGTTCCTGGACGAAACTGGCCCAGATTGACTAAAATATTTTTAAAAGAGAACCTTATTCCTAATTCATTCCTAGTCTAAAAACAACCTGACACATTTTAAATGCAAGATGTCATTGCCAGTCATGTCACAAATTAAAACCACAATTTTCCCTCAAGAGAAAATAAATCCTAAGGGAGAATCCACAACTTGTATGGGGGTGAGGGGGCAGAGGGTAGGTGTGCATCCATTTTACTTGGCTAAGAGCTGGGTCAAAAATATCACTCCAGTTCTACCTTGCACAATCCCAGCAAGCAATAAAAACAATAATAACAAAGTCTATTAATCTACAGGAGGAGGAGGAGGAGTAATACAATTTAAATTTTTATTATTATTATTATTATTATTATTATTATTATTATTATTATTAATTATTAATATTATTATTAATAATAATAATTTATTATAATTGATGATGATGATAATGACGATGATGAAAGATAAATTTCAGAGAGCCCTTGATAGGCTTGTCATACGAGTCTAGCACAACAAGTTGTGGAGGCCTACTTTGAGGCCTGCAGACAACTGTGCGTTCTAACTGAATGGAAGTCACCACCCACACAAGTCCCTCACACCACTGCCCACATTAAAATGCACCATGTCTTCATTCGAAGATCAGATGAAAGCACAATTTAAATGTAATCAAATGAACTGCCAGTCGTTAAGAGCTTCACACAAACTTGCAGAATATGCTGGCAGACTGCCCTGAGAGGAGAATTTTGTTCTTGATATAGATACTGTGTCTGTGGTTGTCCGATTAATTTTATGCACACAGCTCCTTGACATAAATATGCTCTCAAGCATATGAAAGCTTTTAGTAAAGGACTGGCATGGGGATGGCAGACTTTGAAAATTACAGATACATTACCTGAGTTGGGATGAAGCTTTGATACACTCTGTTGAAAAA
>CAOLHI010008219.1:0-10078 GCA_948474755.1 Ctenosaura bakeri | reverse complement strand
GAGACAGCTCCTTTGTGCAGCCGGCCTCGCCGTGCTCGGCGTTGCGTCCGTGTCAGCGGCTGACCTCGCCGCGCCCCCCCCTGCTCCGGCGCCAGTCCTCGTCGCCCCGGGCCCGGTCGGCTGGAACGGCTTCTACCTCGGCGCCCAGGGCGGCGGCGGCGGGGCACCAGCAACGAGACCTATCTCGGCGCGCCGAACGACGCGGCATTCTTGGCACCCCAAAACACCCCGGCGGTGGCTTCATCGGCGGCGTGATCGGCTACAACGTCCAGGCCGGGCCGGCCGTGTTCGGCATAAGGGCGACTACCACTGGTCGGCCATCACAGGCCGCTCCGACATCATCAATGTCGGGCCACCCAGCGTGCTCGACAGCTACTACACCGCGCTGCGCAGCTTCGGCGACATCAAGGGCCGGCTCGGCTACGCCGACGGCGCCACCTTGTGGTTCGTGAGCGGCGGCGCGGCGGTGGCGACACCCCAGCACCGCTACAAGCGGGCCCGCGCCGCCCTCGGTGTCGGCCAGCGACACGCGCGGGGGCTGGACCATCGGCGCCCTCGAATACATGCTGGCGGCGAACTGGTGGGCCCAAAGTTCGAGTACAACTACATCGATCTCGGCAAGGTCGCCCCGATCCAGTATTCACCCGCGCTCAACGACCGCTCGGAATGGAGCGACACGTTCCCCCCGTAAACTCGGCATCAACTACCATTTCAACGCGCCGAGCCCGGTGGTCGCCGCGAAAACGAACCGGAGCGGCGCGACATCGTATCGAGACGGCAGAGCCGGCCTCTCGCCGGCCCCGCTGTGCGTGCGCATAAGCCCCCAGCCCAATTTCCGGGCATTGGGGTTTTCCCCGGATACAGAAGTTCCAGCATTTCTTGTAAAACATATGAACGTCACGCGACACTGCGATGACGCCCCCCCGGCGTTTCGGAGGGGCAAAAAGAAAATGGCCAAGAAAAAAAGGGATTTGGACTTTGAAAATGAGGAATGTTTTGCTGGCATCGGCCGGCATGCTTGTACTAAGCGCGTTTGCACCGGCCATGGCCGCCGATTGGCGGCTCGCGCCCCCTACGTGAAGGCTCCGCCGCCGGTCGCTTACACCAACTGGACCGGCTTCTACTCGGCGGCTTCGGTGGCTACGCCAGCGAGAATTCCGGCAACCCGAAGATTTGGGAAAGGGGGCTTCGTCGGCGGACCATCGGCTACAACTGGCAGGCCGGCAACATCGTGTACGGCCTCGAGGCCGACGGCGGCTGGGCTGACGTCGATGCGTCGATCACCACGCTCGGCACCACCGTGAAGAACAAGACCCCATGCGCTCGGCACCCCTGCGCGGCCGCTTCGGCTTCGCGGTCGACAAGGTGCTGTTCTACGGCACCGGCGGCTATGCCTGGATCGACAACAAGATCATTTTCAGCGCGCTTGGCATCACGGCGTCGCAGAGCAACTTTCCACTCCGGCTGGACCGTCGGCGCCGGCATCGAGGCGTTCATCGCGCCGCAGTGGTCGATCAAGGGCGAGTACCTGTACCGCAGCCTCGGCGGCGAGAACTATTTCGGCGTGCGCTCCGGCGCCCCAACCTGCACAGCGTGCAGTTCGGCGGGGAACTTCACTTCGGCGGCCCGATCCTCGCCAAGTACTAATCGAAGTACCCAGATCGCAGGGGAAAGGCCGGCCTCGCCCCGGCCTTTTTGCTTTTGGGGAAACCTTTTCCTGCTGACTGCTGCTGCCATCAGGCAAACTATCCGTTGATGGCGATCTTCGGCACTGGAAATTGCCGGCCGTTCTTCCTACGTTCCAGTCCTCACACCCATCGGCGCAAGGTCCCGGCAGCACCGGCGATGCGCGCCCAAAAGGGGGCCGCCGCGCCCGGAATTGCCGCAATGGATGAAGTGCTCAAGGCGAAGCGCCAACCGACCGCCGGCTCCTCATCGCGCGCCATCACCATCCGCGGCGCGCGCAAACACAATCTGAAGAACGTCGACGTCAAATTTTTGCCCCGACAAGCTCGTGGTTTCACCGGCCTGTCCGGCTCCGGCAAATCCTCGCTCGCGTTCGACACCATCTACGCCGAGGGCCAGCGCCCCCTACGTTGAAAGCTGTTGGCCTATGCGCGGCAATTCCTCGAGATGATGCAAAAGCCGGATGTCGACCAGATCGACGGCCTGTCGCCGGCGATCTCGATGGGGCAGAAGACCACCTCGAAAATTTGCGCTCCACCGTCGGCACCGTCACCGAGATCTACGACTACATGCGCCTGCTCTGGGCGCGCGTCGGCGTGCCCTATTCGCCCGCCACGGGCCTGCCGATCGAGAGCCAATCGTCTCGCAGATGGTCGACCGCGTGCTGGCGCTGGGAAAGGGACCCGCCTCTATCTGCTGGCGCCAGTCGTGCGCGGCCGCAAGGGCAAATACGGGGGCTCGCCGAATACCTCAAGAAGGGCTTTCAGCCGTCAAGATCGACGGCACCTTCCATGAGCTCGCCGAGGCACCGGCGCTCGACAAGAAATTCCCGCCGACATCGACGTCGTGGTGGGCCGCATCGTGGGCGCCCCGACCTCGCCCGGGGCCTCCCGGGAAAACTTCGAGACCGCGCTGAAACTTGCCGAGGGCCTCGCCGTGATCGAATACGCCGACGCGCCGGCGGCAGCGGCGAGCGACAAGGAAGACAAGAAAAAAACGGCAAAAATCCACGACAAGAGCGGTCCCAGGCATCCTGTTTTGGGGTTCGCCTGCCCGGTGTCCGGCTTCACCATCCCCGAGATCGAGCCGCGGCTGTTCTCGTTAACAATCCCTATGGCGCCTGTCCGGCCTGCGGCGGCCTCGGCGTCGAGCAGCATATCGACGAGGACCTGGCCACCCCCAAGGACCTCACCCTGCGGGGGGGGCGCGATCGCGCCCTGGGCGAAATCTTTCCTGCCCTTTTAAATCCAGACCCTGACCGCGCTCGGCAAGCCCTCCGTTCACGCTCGACACCAAATGGAAGGACCTGACCAAGAAGGCCCAAAGAACGCGCTGCTGCACGGCTCCGGCGACGACGAGATCAAGTTCCCCCTTTAAAGGCGTCCGCTCCCCGACCCAAACCCCGACCAACCAACCTAAACCCCCGCTACCGCGAGACCGAGAGCGAATGGGCGCGCGAGGAACCGGGAAGTATTTTTCCGACATCCCCTGCGAGGGCTGCCAGGGGTACCGGTGAAGCCGGAGGCGCCCCGGCCCTCAAAATCGGCGGCAAGCTATCGGCCAAAACCCCACCTCTCGGTGAAGCGTGCCGGCGAATGGTTCAAAAAGGTGCCGGCGGCGCTGAACGCGCAGCAGAACGAGATCGCCGCCCCCCATCCTCAAGGAGATCCGCGAGCGGCTGACCTTCCCCGCTCAAAGTGGCCTCAATTACCTGACGCTGTCGCGCTCCTCCGGCCCTGTCCGGCGGCGAGAGCCAGCGCATCCGCCTGGCCTCGCAGATCGGCTCCGGCCGACCGGGGGGCTCTACGTGCTCGACGAGCCGTCGATCGGCCTGCACCAGCGCGACAATGCCCGCCTGCTCGATACCCTCAAGCGGCTGCGCGACCTCGGCAACACCGTGGTCGGGGTAAAGAATGCCCGGGACCCGGGGGGGGCCGCGGATTCGTGCTCGACTCGGCCCCGGCGCCGGCATGCATGGCGGCAACATCGTCGCCGAAGGCACGCCCGACCAGTTTCATGCGCAACCCGAAATCGTTTAAGGAAAAACCCCCACCGGCAACCCGGGCCCGGTGCCCGCCCGGGCCCGCCGAACCACCGCCGCACCATCAAGGTCGTCAACGCCCGCGGCAACAATCTGAAGAACGTCTCGGCCAAACCCCGCTCGGCCTGTTCACCTGCGTCACAGGCGTCTCCGGCGGCGGCAAGTCGACCTTGCTGATCGACACGCTGTACCGCGCCATCGCCCGCAAGCTAAACCCGCCGGGCAAAGGCGCCGCGCCGGCGACCCCCTCGGGGGAATTGGAGCATACCCGACAAGATCATCGATATCGACCAGTCGCCGATCGGCCGCACGCCGCCCCTCCAACCCCCAAACCTATACCGGCGCCTTCACGCCGATCCGCGAATGGTTCGCCGGCCTCCCCCAAGCGAAGGCACGCGGCACGAGCCCGGGCGCTTCTCGTTCAACGTCAAGGGCGGCCGCTGCGAGGCCTGCCCGGGCGACGGCGTCATCAAGATCGAGATGCACTTCCTGCCCGACGTCTACGTCACCTGCGACACCTGCAAGGGCAAGCGCTACCCAACCGCAACGCTGGAGGTGCTGTTTAAGGGGAAAAGCATCGCCGACGTGCTCGACATGACCGTCGAGGAGGCCGCCGAGTTCTTCAAGGCGGTGCCGCGCGTGCGCGAGCCCTTTCCAGACCCTGCACCGCGTCGGCCTCGACTATATCCATGTCGGCCAGCAGGCCACCACGCTGTCCGGCGGCGAAGCCCAGCGCGTCAAGCTCGCCAAGGAATTGTCGAAGCGCGCCACCGGCCCCCGTTTCTACATCCTGGACGAGCCCCCACTGGCCTGCACTTCCACGACGTCGCCAAGCTGCTCGAGGTGCTGCACGAGCTGGTCGCCCAGGGCAACACGGTCGTGGTGATCGAGCACAACCCAAAGTCACCCAAACCCCGGACTGGGTCATCGACCTTGGCCCCAAAGGCGGCGACGGCGGCGGCGAGATCGTGGCCGGGGCCCGCCCGAGGATATCGTCAAGGCACCGCGCAGCTACACCGGCAAGTTCCTGGCACCGGTGCTGAAGAAGGCGAACAGCAAGCCGAGGAAGAGCTCAGCGAGCGAGGCGGCGGAGTAACCAACGTAGGGCAAATTGGCGAAGCGTAATCCGCCGGTCTGCCCCCATGGGAGTAGCCCGCATGGCGAAGGGGGGGTGTGGCCCGGATGCGCTGTCGGCTCCCGCATATCGCTACGCTCATGCGGGCTACAGCAAGCGCGCCTCACCTTCCGCGGCGCGTTGCGATCTGCCAAAATTTGCCCATGCATCTCGAACCATTGCCCGCCGGTCACCGTATGCCGTATCCGCTGGGCTCTCAATCGTTTCGGCCCCGGCCGCAACCGCACGGCGATAGGTCTCGTCCGCGTTCGGAACGTGACATAAAAAACCCCGGGATTGCGTCCCCGGCTCCGCCGTCGCTGATCAGAAGCATCGAGTTCCAAACCGGATTTCGGCCCGGCGCGCCGGAGCGGGCCTCGCCTTCCGCACCGAAGACGCTTTGCAGGAATTCGGTCAGGCCGGCGGGATCGCGGGTGACTATCTCGGGATGACGCACGGCCAGCCGTCAGGCTTGAATGAGGTCATGGGCCTGCCCTTGATGAAGCGGCGACGATCGGTCGCCGATAAGCCTTTCCACGAAGGCAGATCGTAGGGCGGGTTTGCCGACCGCGTCCACCGCAGCTCAACGAGCGAAGGTGGAAGGCGTAACCCGCAGCGTCCTTCACCGGAATGGTGGGTTACGGCTTCGCCTAACCCACCCTAGTGCCGGCCCCTAGTCGGTCCGTCTCAGGAACGCTCCGAACGCCCGCGGTCCGTCCCCCACCTTGACCTCGCCGACGACCTTTCGCTCGACCGCATCGATCACGCTCAGCGTGTTGCTCTCCCAGTTCGCGACCACGATGCGCTTGCCGTCGGCGGCCTCGATGCCTTCGGGATATTTCCCCCGACCGTGATCCGCTTCAGCGGCTGCAAGGTCGCGAGGTCGAACACGCTGACCTTGCCGTCATACTGGTCGGTGACGAAGCCGCCCCCGGGCCAGCGCCACCGCGTAGGGCCGCAGGCCGACACGCACGCGCCCGAGTTCGGGGGCGGTCGCGATGTCGATCACGGAGACATCGTTGGAGCCGACTTGGCGGTGTAGGCGCGCTTGCCTTCGGCATGGATGGTGATGCCGAACGGACGGGCGCCGACCTTCACGATCCCTCTCCGCTCGTGCACAGACGTATCTGTTATGGACGCTGTCGTCGTCGCAATCCCCCCGGAGCAGCAGGTGCCCGCCCCGGCGTCACCGCGAGCCCGGACGGCGATGCGCCAACCGCGATGCGGCCGACCACGCGCTGCTGTTTGGCGTGGATAACCCCACCGTGGCAGCGTACCCGTCGGCAACGTAGACCGTCGCATCGTCAGGTGCGATCGCCCAAAAACCGAGCGGGCCGCCGCCGACATCGATCCGGCCGACCACCTTTTGCGCCGATGCGTCGACCACGGTGACCGCCTTGGCATCCGGGCTCGTCCATGGCGAAACGGCCATCCGCGCCACCGCAAGCCCCCGGGCTTCCCCCGATCGCGATGGTCGCGACCGGCCTCGACGTCACGAGATCGACCACCGTGAGATCATCGCTGAGCTGGTTGGTGACGAACGCCTCTTCAGCGTGCGCGCTGCCGAGCCCGGCGAGCAGCGCCCGGCACCCCCGCATGATCAGGTGCCGCTCTCGATCTTCTTCTTCAGCGCCTCGAGCCCCGCGCGATAAAGGCCGCTCACCGCCTTGATGGCGGCCTCGTCGTTCAGCTCCGGCGGCGGGTCGTTTTGGGATAGCCGCGGGAACCGCCGGCCCATTCCAGCTTCGCCTTGCCGTCGGGCGCCGGGGAACCGTCAGCGTCGAGGAATAATTGGTGACCGGCAGCACCTTCACGTCGACCGCGGTGATCCGGTACGGAAAAAGCCAGCATCTCCGGCCGGAAAGGGGGGGGCTCCTCGTCGATGGTGACGCCGGGCGCCAAGGTCAGCCGCCGCGTCGCCGATCTCGTTGCCCTTCTCGCCCTCGGTCTTGGTGACGCCGGCAAGCCAGCTCATGTCCTGGAAATTGCCGATCACCGCCCAGACCTTGGCCTGCGGCGCGTCGATCTCGAGGGAATTCGCGAACCTTCTGGCGGGTGGGCCCCATGTGCCCAGGCGGCCCCCAGCACGGCCAACGCCACCAGCACGGCGCCAGCCCCCGCGATCGCTCTCCTCATCTCGCCCCCCCGGTTTTCGGTTTTCCGCCAAGCGCGTGCCGAAGTTCATGTTCCGGTATTCTGGAGCAGATGGAAAGCGGCTGCTTGCACCAGAGTGAAGTTCGCCGCCGCCGATGTTCTCCCGGAGGCAAGCCTGCGGGACAATCATGATCGCGCTCGCCAAATGACTGACTGGCTTACGGCCCGCGGGAAAGGGCCCCGCCGCCGGCTCACGTTGTCGCGAGATGGTGCCGGTTTGAGAAGCGGAAATTTGCCGGGACGTTGTGACGGCAGCGCAAATCACAGCCAGTCCGAACGCGATTGAAAATGCGACCAAAACAAATCGTGGCGTCATCGACGAGGTTCCGTTCCCGAGGACGCCCCCCCTTTTGGAGATTTATCGTTCGCAGGCCCTCGTTTTAAGCCCTCCCCGGCGCTGTTGGAAGATCGACTACGTGGGCTGAGCCTTTCGCTGCAAATAGTCCGGATTGAATTCGGGCCGGGTGTTCCAGCTTCCCCCGGTTCGGCAGCGAAACCAGCTCCCCGCGCCACTCCAGCAATCCTCGCTTCCGGAGCGCCTGCAAGGTTCGGTTGGTATGGGCCGTGGAAAGGCCGCAGGCCGATCCAAATCCGCCTGTGTCAGCGGGAACGCAAAAAGTCCTGATTGAGCAGGCCGACGAACTCCAGACGCACGGCGAGCTCCAAAACAATTGGGCCACGCGACGAATGGCATCCAGCGCTCCAAGGTTGCCGACCCAATGTCGAAAGATCGCGGCGTCGATCAGCGTTTCGCGCCAGAATGTGTGCACGAGTGAAGGCTGTTTTGTCGAACAGCGCCTTGAGCGCCGCGTGCGGTACCGTCGCGACGGTGCTCTGCCCGACGCTGATCAGATCGTGGTCCATGGTCGGCAAATACAACGTCATCAGGTGGGGGATGTCGCCCGGAACGTGCAGCGACAGGATCTGGCTGCGATCTCCGACGATCTTCTGGCGATACAGAAAGCCGTTCATCAGCGCGACGCAGTTCAGCGCCCGGTCCCCTTCCCTCAGGATGCTTTCGCGATCGCCGAGCGTCCGGATCGTATGTGGAAGCGCATTGAGTACGGCGCGTTCGTCCTGCGAAAGGCCGGTGACCCCCGGTGGCGCGCGATCAATGGTTGGTGCATTGCAGGGTCACTTGGTTGAAATGGTGAGGGTGGCGCCGGCAACAACGCGCACGCCATCGCGGACGTCGATCGTAAAACGAACCTCCTGGCCATCGCGGGACATGTCGAGCGCGGGGTCGCCCCGGGCCCCCGCCAAAGCCATGGCCCGGGGCAGCGTCGAGGCTGTCCAGCTCCTGCCCCGTTTCTCGGTTTTCGCAGCGCCGTCCGAGCAATGATAATGGAAAAATTGGGTCATGCAGCCGTAACACGCCGGGGGTTTTTGGTTCCTTTCGGTTCCCTCCGATTTTAATCCCCCCACTCCGTGATCACCGCCTCGACGAAGCCCTTGGGGGGCGTCGCAGAACTCGGCATCAGCCGGTAATGGTCGGTGTCCCTCAGGTTCACCGGTTCGAGGCCATATTTGGTCAGCCGCAGCAGCGTCGCGTTCGGATAAGCCATCAGGATCGGCGAATGCGTTGCCATGATGACCTGGCAATGGCCGGTGCCGTGCATCCGGGGAGCAGTTTGAGGAACTCGATCTGGCGCGATGGCGACAACGCGGGTTTGGGTCGTCGAAGATGAAGAGGGCCCCGCCGTCGGCAGCGCTCCTCGAAGAACGCAGGAAACCTTCACCGTGCGAGTGGGACAAAATCCGGCGGCATGTCGCCGACGTCCAGTGCTGCTTCATCGAGATAGCGCGCCACCGAGAAGAAGCTCTCGGCACCCGGGAAGAACCAGCCATTGGTGATCTTGGGCAGCCAGCTGGCGCAGCGCCGTCGCCAGCGACCCGCCCATTTTCTCCACCGCACCGCCGTGATCGACGGCGCGATACCCCTTTGCCGCCACCAGCGTCGTCATAACCCGCCATCACGGCGATGCCCTCCGGCGGCGTCGACTTGCCGGTGCCGTTCTCGCCGACGATGATGGTGATGGCCTCCTCGAAGTCAGCTCAAAATCATCGCGCAGCAACGGCAGCACGAACGGATAGGCCTGGCGGTTGGAATCCTCCGGATGAGCCACACCCGCTTCAGATACGGCGCGGGCATGTTGATCGGGCGATTTCGTCTGGCCATGGGCACGGATCCCCGGGGAAAACAACCGGGGGCATCAGTTTATGATAGGCGCCCGCGACAATCCTAGATGGCCCAATGCCTCATGCCCAGCAAGGGGCCCATGCCCGCTTCCGCAACGCGATCCTCACCGAGCAGCAGATCGTCTGCGTCTACGACGGCCGGCCACGCCAACTGTGTCCGCACGTCATCGGCCACAGCAAAAGCGGCGAAGAGGTCGTGCTGGCCTGGCAGTTCGCCGGCGCGAGCTCCGGCAAGCTGCCGCAATGGCGCTGCCTGCGGCTCCCAATGTCAGCGACATCCGCCTGCGCGAGGGCTCCTGGCACGAAGGCGGCTCGCACCTGACGGAGCAGACCTGCGTCAGCGCGATCGACCTCGACATCAAAGTCCATGTCCGCAAGCGGCGGTGACGCGCCCTGGCGCTGGGTTTCGCGACGGTGCAAACCTTGGGCCCCGCCCCCCCGTCATTGCTGTCATCGCCCGGCTCGACCGGGCAAACCAGGGCCCCCGCGCCCCATCGGCTCAATAATGACCGCCTCTGGAATACTGGATCACCCGCTTTCGCGGGTGACGACACCGTACAAGCTGTTTGCAGTTGGGGCGAGAAAAGCCACATCGCGCCCGGCGAAGGCCGGGACCCATAACCACACATGGTCATTGGTTTACAGGGGAAAAGACGAGTTCCCCTTTGACAATATCTGCCACGGGGTATGGGTCCCGGCCTTCGCCGGGACGACGGGGAGAGGACGTGGGGGGATGTTGGCCCCAGCACGCCGGAACGACCCAAAAAACCCTAACCTACAACTGCTCCGCCTCCTCCAGCACTTCCAGCACCAGCTCCATCGTCATCAGCACCGGATTTTCGCCCCACCAGCCGTCCCTCGGCGAGGGCCGAGATAGTCGACCA
>CAOLHI010008214.1:0-24283 GCA_948474755.1 Ctenosaura bakeri | reverse complement strand
TCAAAACGGGGTGACCTTAATAAATTTGGCCTTCCCCCCTGATGATGGCTATTTTACTTTCAAAATCTTGGGAATTCGGGGGTTTGTAGTTTACGGGCCCAAAGGGTTTTTCTGGCTGGGTTCCAAAACACCCCCAAACAGCAAACCCCAGGATTCCATAGGCTGTTGAAAGTCAAATAATAGACTATAACAGTGTAGGATGGAGTGGCCTTTGTAATACTTCCCATATTTGTATAAGACAAAATTTTTGCCTAAAAATAACTTCTGAAAAAGGTATGTCTTATACACTGGCAAATACAGGAACCCTCCCAGGCCTAATGATCGTCAGGAAAATTCAGCCAAGTATTCAATAAACTTTATAGAAGATTTATTGAACATAGCAAGGGATGCTGTTTTACAAAAAAAGCTTAAAATGGGATCTGATTCCCACATTTAATTAAAAGGACAGTTTCCCCTAGATAGTTGTAAAAAGGAAAAACCCCAATGACTATTTTTGTAAACAGTTCCTTTAAAATTTGGAAGTTTCAACACCAGGAATAACCTAACATTCTACTATACTATTCCCACAGGCTACTGCCATCCCCCCTCCCACAAAACCCAAACACTCCCCCAGGGCCATCAAGCCCCCGCAAAAAACCTCCAAAAAAAGGAACCCCACACTCCATGGGGGCAGCAGTTTCCACTGCCACACCCCGACTGTAGGAATTTCTTCCTGAGGTTCAGGTGGAATTCCCCTTTTCCTGCAGCTGGTTTTGCCCTTGTCCTGGTCTCGGGAAAAAAAACAAGCCCTCCCCTTCCTTATGGCATCCCTTTCAAATTTTTTGGCTACCCCCCTCTTAACCTTCCTTCTGAAGACTAAAATCCCCATTTAAGCCTAAGGGCTTAGGGCTTCCGGGCCCCCCCACCATTTTTTCCTTTCCTGGACCTGCTCCAGCTTGTCAAAATTTTTTTGGGGGCCCAGAACTACACAGTATTCAAGATGGGGTCAACCAAGGCAGAGTAGAGTGGACCAACCCCCCCAGCAATATCCTGATAAAAATTCATTTGGCTTTCTTCTGGATCACACTGCTGACTCAAGTTCAGCTTTTTTATGAAGATCCAGATCCCTTTCACACGACTGCATCCGAGTTCCCCCTTATTCTGTGTGCACACCAAAGGAAAATAAGTATTGTCATTTGCTTTTGGAGGCCTTACCATCCTTCCAGTTCTTGGCATCACACTTCAAGAAAGATATCAAAAGCAAACTGTATCCGAAAAGGCCCCCCAAGATTATAAAAAGTCGGGAAACCCGAACCCTTTAAAAGGGGGAACAACTTATGGATTTGGGGGCCTGTGCGGCTTAGACGGGAATGTGACACAGAATCATGGAATCATGGGCCCCGGGGATTTGGGAAAGAGCCCCCCAAGGGGCACCCAATTCCAATCCCCTGCCATGCAGGAATACACAACCCAAAGCACCCCTAAACAAGAACCCCTGTTTAAAACCTCCAAGTGAGAGATTCCATCAAAAACCCCCAGGATGCATTCTACTGTCCTCCACTGCTCTTTTTATCGGGGAATTTTCTTCTTAATGTTTAGGTAAAATTTCTCTTTTCCGGGTATTTTTAATCACTGCTCCTTGTCCTGGTCTCTGGAGCAGCAAAAAAAGTTTGCACCCCCCTTACATCCCTTCAAATATTTAAACACAGCATCGTGTAAACCCTTTTAAACATTTTCTCCGGGCTAAAACATCCCAGAACCCTAAGTGCTCCTCAGAGCAGGGGTTCTTAATCTTTTCCTTGTTGCAAAACGGGGGTCCTCCTGATAAAAAAAAAGAAAAACACCTGCTTGCTTTAGACTTCATGTTTTGGCCTTATACCCTGGGGAAACAAAACACTGCTAAGTCAAACTGGAAATTAACATGTTTATTGGTAAAAAATTTTCAAACTACCTAATTTAACAGAAAAAAAAAATTTAAACTGCCCAACATCATGGCAGGTTCAGCAACAGGGGCAAAGACAAAAAACAGAGAGACTTTTAAAAAAGGGACAGGGTTATAGGGTATCAGTAAACATGCTGAAAAAACCCCTTTCCTCAAAGCAAGCCTGAAAGACAAGTTCATAGCCATAACAAGTCATGTAGCAAAACACATATGATGGCGCACCCGTGTGCCATTTTTGGACAAGTGATAACACTGAAGCAAAGGTTTTCCCATGGAATGGCTAGCCATAACACACAGCTGTGTAAAAATTTGCTTTCTCACACACAAAAAAGGGCTGTGAAAATTTGTGAAGCAAGGAGTCCATTATGCATCCACATAATGTTCCTTTCCCCAACCCCCCTTTACGTATTTTTTTGTTGGCACAGATCTCCAAGACTTAAGTGCATAAATGTTTAAAGTTGAGAACTCCCAATTTTTTGGAACACAGTCTTCCTTTTATATATAAATTTTGAGAACATTTTTTGGGAAAATTTTGGGAAGAGCAGATTTTTTAAAGAAGGGGGGCACAACGTGGAGAACATGAGAGTTCAGTGAGTTTGAAATAAAGGCTGTTCTGGCAAACAAACCATGTAGCAAGGAATGCCGTGTGCTTTTTCTCGGTCACTTAGCATCACCCAAATTTGCAATTTTTCCCCTCATGCAGAAAGCAGTGACCCTAGCATTTTTTGCTGTAAAAATTTTATTTCATCCCCGGGGATTAGCCGGACGGTTATTTTTCCCAAACTTTTTTTTTCCTGTGGAATCCGGGGGTTTGCAGTTGACGGGGGGGGATTTTAGCCAAGAGTCTTTGGCATCAGGAAACTACAAACCTCAGAATTTACGGGATGTAGAAAGTGGAATAATAGCACTATAACAGTGTAGTGCAAAAATTTGGCCCTTTTTTTCAAATTTTGAGTGGCGTGAGATACTGTAAAAACTTGGTGTCGTGCCTTGTCCCAGGACCCAGCCCCATCTAGGGATGCGAAAATAGTACTTGCGGCAGCCGTGCAGGTGGAAAAGAGAAAACCCCGGGGTTTCTGGCAGCGGGGGGGAAGCAGAGTAAAAAGATAGATAGATAGATAGATGGGAAGAGCTTGTTAATTAGGCCACAGCTGTGAAAGGGGGCGGGAGGCTCTCCCAGAGGCCAAACGGCAGAAAGCTCCCTAGCCTCCTAAACCCCCATCAGGGGGCAGCTTTAAACCCCCGGGGCCCCCCCCTTGCTTGTGTTCTTGGACCTTTACCCGGATTACCATTCTGCTCTTGGACCCTCCCCATCTGGAATTTTAAAATTTGGAAGTTACTCTAAGTTTGCTAAAAACTCGGACTGACCAGAAAATAAACCTCCATGCTAGCCCCCATTCCCCAGATTGCACAGCTGGGAAGCCTTGGCAGGAAGCTTTGCACAAAAATTTTTTTACTGACAAAAGACTATTTTCCCTGTCTGGCCTTTCTTAACTGAAAAAGCTTACAATATTTCTTCAACCCTTTTGGGGATTCCCTTTTCCCAAAGGGGATCTGCAGCCCAAAGGGGGTCAAGGTGGTCCCTGCGCAGTTTTGGGAAAATGGGTAAAAGAAGGGAAATTTTTTTATTTCTGGGGGGTTTTTTTTTAAAAGCAAAAAAGATTTTGGGAAAAATAACGCATCTCCGGATAGGAAAAAATGTTAAATATCCATTTTCAGGTAAAATGGGAGATGTGTATGTTGGGGACGTTGGAGGGAACTCTAAAAATTATGGAAAATTGTCATTTTACATTGGGGGTTGAGCATATAAAATTATGCAAAAGAAGGGAAAAAATCCAGAGCCCCCCCCCCCCGAAAAGGGAAATTTTTTTGGGTTTAAATTTGAAATTTTGTGAATTAGCACAAATAGAAAAAACAAAATGCTGAAAAGAGGAAAACCTCGGGAAGAATTTGTTAAAACAGGATCTTTTACTATCATTTAAAAGGCAGATGGGGACTGTTTTAGTGATAACAATTTTTTTTTAGATTAATGAAAAAAAAAGATTGGTATAAACATTTATTAAATTTAATGTCAGGAAAAAAACAGAATAGAGTAGAAAAAATAGAACTAAAAAGTAATTAAGGGAAAAAATAAAAAATAATAATACAATGAAAAGGAAAAATGAATCTGTGTTTAAAAAAGGAAAAAAATGCAAACAAAAGCCATTTCCACACTAGAACTATTATACCCGCTGTGAGTCCACTTTTTTTTTTTAATATCATTTTATTAAAAGTTTCACAATTAAAACAACCATTTATTATTGCTTTTTTCAATGAATTATTTTTTTAAATTTTCCAAAACCTGATCTAGACTTCATTTCCAAAACCCTTTTAACATCGTTAAATCTTTTACTGCATTTTTCAGCAAAAGGGAAAGCATTTCCTTTTTCCCTTTTCCTGCTTCATGATATCTCCCGTAATTTCAAATGAAATTTTTGCACATATTACCATGAATTATAACTTCTATCAAAGGCCACCCCCAATCACTTTGCCATCCTTTTTGAAATTTCCCTCATCTATTTCCCTTTCAATCTTTGAGAGACTATGTCAGCATTTTCCCTTTTTAAAAAGGTTCCCCCCCTTTTTGGGTATTTGCTGGTTTTCCATACCTTGGCGTATTTAAGACACGCAATTGTTATCATATATAAAAAATTTTCCAATATTTCTTTATATTCATGCCGTCATGGGGTCTTTATATTTAACAAATACAAAATTCCAGGAATATAGGAAATCGTAGCTTCATTGTTTCGCAAAACCTGATGTACTCAGTCCAATATTTCTTGACCTTTGGGCATTTTCCACCACATATGATATATTGTGCCCACCTCTTTTTTACATTTCCAACAAAGCCCTCCTGAATTTTTAAAAAACTTTTTAATTTATCTGGTGTCAAAAAATTATAAAACATTTTATACCCTTTTTTTTTTAAATTCTGGGGGAACCGTAAATTGGGTTTTCCTTTTTCCAACTCTGCTCCCAAGAGTCCAGTTGAATTTTGACCCCCAAAACCGTGCCCAGAGATCATGATGGGTTTAACCGTTTCTTCCTACTTTTCCTGGTGAATATTTCCTGAGTGATCTGGGCTAATAAACAGGGGGTTTTCAAAGAGCCATTTTATCACTCCAACCTTCTCCTTTATTTCAATTCCACATGTCTTTAAATCCATCTGAAACCTTTCAGTTAACTGCCTGTAAGGAAACCCGTTTAAAAACTGTTCCTTCTTGCTCCAACTTGTCTCTTTTTAAAACTGAAACTATTTGATTTTTTCCTCTCAATTAAGTCCTCAAAAAAGCCATCTATCAGATTCGGTCCCTCTGCCAAAGAAAACTTCTGGAGGGGAGACCCAAGGGGGGCACTGTAAGTTTTTGGGCTTTAATCTTCCCAAACTTTCAAAGTTATTTTTCCCGACGGAAAATTTGTTAAATCTTTATCTGTTTTTGCTTTGCCGTAGAACATACAGGCATGCCAGCCCACCCCCCAACTGTCCCCCCAGTGCCAGCATTCTGGCATCTTTTAGATTTTATCCCCTTTTTTTTCCATATAAAAGCCCCGGGCCCCGAGTAAACCTGGGAAAACGGGGAAACCCCTTCCCCCCTCGGGTTTTTTTGATCCCGCTAAAATGTTCCCCTTTTAAACCCGGGTTTTTTCCCCCTTTCCATATAAAAAATTTTACCCCTTTGAAAAGGTTTTTTTATTCAATATTCGGAAAAAGGAAAAAAAAGTTTATTTTAAAACTTTATCTTGATGACCGAAAACCCCCCCAACATTTTACAAGTCCCTCTTGTATCATAGCACGGACCAAATTGGAGCAGGGGGAGCCCTCTGCTTTTTGTTGGGTGCATCCCATTATTTTCCACGTTGCCGAGACTGATATGAGTTTCAGTGAAAAACTGAGGGCCAAATATTGAACTACACCCCTTCCCTTTTGGTGTGACCTCCCCACAAAACAAGCAAAAACCAAGGAAAGCATCACTCCTCTTTTAGTCAGCGGATGCAAAAGGGACATTGGCCGGGCCATTGACTACAATGGGACACAACACTGTGCTTTTTTGTTTTACATAGAGGATCTGGAAAGGAAAATTTTTAAAATATGCCCCCAAATATACAGCAGGCACACTACACCAAACCACTGAAACTGCTATTTAAAAAATCGGCAGTCAAGCACACTGTTACGGACAGATCACATGCAGATCTGTAGATCCCCATCTGCTTCCTGCCCACCCACCCAATTGCTGACTAAGCACATTTAAATTCAAACAGCCGTTTTTTCTAAAAAAAACCGTGAAAATTTTAATTCCTTTTTATGCTTTCCAAATCACATCTGTGAGAATGGGCTACCTTATCTTTCCAAATCTAAAAAAGCATGAGGGGAAAAGTGGGGGGCATCAATGATATATCATTTAATATAAAAGGGGTTCATTATGGCCAGGACACAAAACAAGAACCAGCATAAGCTACTTTTAACCCCTCATTTCAAGCAAATTGTAACTCAACCAAAAAACCCGTTGTAAAAGCTAGTGGAAGCCTGCAAACCCACACATCCTTACCGGGGAAAAATTTGCTTCAAAAGAGAGACACACACACAGGCCCGGGGCTGCTAGTCACAACAAGCTGATCACAACAAGGTTTTTCAAAAAAACTTTATTAGGCAATGCGAAGTACCATATCCGGTAACTTTTTCCAAAATTTTTCAAACCTCCCAATGAATGACTTACAAGCAGTCAGTGAAAACAGAAAGAAACCCCTGTGAATGCTAGCATAACTCTTTACTTGTAAGTTCTGAAAAAAAGGAAAAAAAAAGGGGCTATAAAAAACCAATTTTTAAAAAAAAAGGCCAAAGTTTTTCTCTCTCTTTCTTTTTTTTTTTTTTTGCCTTTCATTTTAAAACAAATCACAACAACAGGCCCAAAATAATCAATCAGTACAGTTTTAAAAACCCTTTGCATGTAACTCTATAAACCTCTTTGGCAGGGGAAAAACCAAACCCTTCACAATTCATGATCCCCTCTCCAGTTTTTTTTTAAAGTGGTCAACTAAAATGAAATGGCACCAAGTTGTTGGGAAAATTTTTTCGTGGAACTCATCTTTGCAGTGGAGGTATTGCAACTGGGGGGGAAAATTAATTTATTTATATTATTTAAATTTTTCAACCAAAGTTTTTTTTTCTCACAGAAGCCAAAAACAGTGGCACAAAAACAAGGCCCCCCTGGGGCCCCTTTTTAAATTTCAAAAACGCAAGGGGCTAGGGACCAAGAAATTTTTAAAAAATGCTTCCCCCCCCACCCCGGGCCCCTTTCCCCCAGGAAATTCCCGAGTGTTACAGCCCACATCAAGACCACCTTCTGTGTCTACCTGTTGCTCACTTTTACACCATATGAAAATTCCCCCATAAAATATGTTTTGATACAGAAAAATGACATGAGTGTTTCTTGAGGGACATGACCTAGCAAATGTATGTGCAGCACAAAAGGGGGGCTGCTTTTTCTAGCCTGCATTTTCCAGAAGCACAGTTTCCAAGTCCAAAGGGGTACTCTGCTCTGTGTGGTAAGGCATCATCTGTTCAGTTTGGGCACCATTTTAAGAAGGATACAGGGCCTTAATTTGTGAGGCTTTTGGGTTTCCCGGAACCCGCCGGTACCAAAATTTAAGGATGCCCCAAATCTAAAATGTACCATTGTATAGTAAAAAGGCATCCCTTGTAAAAATTTGGCAGAACCCAAAATCTGTTTTTTGGGTTTTTTTTAAAAAAATTTTTTGTGCTTTTATTTATTTTTTTTTGGGGAAATTTTGGTTGAACCTGTGCATTCAAAACCCAAACAGTATAACCAATGTAAAATTATTTCCAGATTGCGGGGATGGGATGATTGGGGTTTTTTTTTTTAAAAAGCATCGCCCAAAAAGGGGACCCTTTCAAACCAGGCGCGGGGGAAAGGCCCCCAAAACCCCCTTTTGCCTTTTGGGGGATTTGGTGTCGGGGGCCCAGGTGCCTTCTCCTCAGGGGATCACATTTACACTTAGTGGTTGCTGCAGACAGAGGAGACCCCACACACACAGGTTGAGATCAAGCATCGCTGGGCCCAGAGGAAAAAATTTCCCCAGTGATCAGAGAAACCTCTGGCCATGTCCGCATAACCAAAACAGGCCCCACCCCATCATCTGCTGAGATCAGAGGGTCCCCCGGGGGGTCTCAGCAACATGATGTCATTGGGAAAAGTATCCGGCTATGCAGACAGAACCACAATTCCTCCAAACTTTCCACAATCCATCAGCCACTGAATGGCCATCGAGGCTGGCTCCTGCAGGGTCTTTTGGGGCCCCGCAGAAGAAGAAAAAAAAGCCACTCTCCACAATAACCACAAAAAAAATTCCCCAGGTGTATGTTTGTCTTACACATAAGTATATCACTAACAGGATGTTGACTTTTAAAATTTTCACTGTCTCACTAAACCAGGCCCTTTTTAAACCCCCCTTAAGAGACAACATTAGCACAAAAAAAATTACCCCTTTTGATGATAGGAGAAAGCTTTAGCTTTTTCTCTGTTTAAAAAAACATTAAGGCTCCAACAAATTATGCAACAGAGCATAAAGTTAGAACAGCATGATCACCCCCCCGCCCCAATCCCCTTCAGTCCCGGCTAGGAACTTTTGGCCCAGAGATATTTGGCCCCCTCACTCCCCACAGCTGATGGGAAATTCAGTCCCACAGCATCTGGAGGGCCGGTTGCTGCCTATGGCTAACTTAGGAAGGGCCTACCAACTTGTAAGACCAACCCGTCTGGGGAAAATGAGTGACGGAATACTGTGGTTCTCTCCTCTCTGGAGGCAATCCCCAAAAAAAATCCAGGCGGGGCACAAAGTCCTGATCACCGCTGGTTGCCCCCCTGTTCCCACTTGGAGGAACAATGGGCAATGGGGGACCTCTACCTTCTTCTAAAATGGGTCCCCAAAAAGGCAGGGCATGACCTTTAGGTTTCAGGGGTGTATGCAGCCTTCCAGGTCTGCACTGTTACAGGGGCATTTCCCCCCCCATGGTGCCCTCCCAAAGTTTTCCCAAATTCATTTAGATCACTAGTAATTGGGGGCTGAAAGTTAAGGGAAACTGGAGTCCAAAACAGGAGGGCATCTCATTTAAAAGGCCCGGGGTTTTTAAAATTGGGGGGAAATTTTTTTAAATTTGCCCTTTTTCTCCCCTTTTTTAGAAAGAGGTGTACTGGATTTTAAGGATTTGGTCACTTGTTGGCTTAGGCCGCCTTGAAGGGGGAAAAAAGGGAAAAACCCCCCAAAAATCCAAGGAAGAGTCTGTCAGCACAATGACCCACAGTTCCTTTAAAAAAAATACCCCCCAGCAAAGTCTGACATGTATGTTCAAAGTTAACAGTACCACGTAGTGGGCAAAAGGGGCAATAGAACCCCACAAAATTACCTAAAGGGAAAATTTTTGGGTTTTTTAAAAAACTTGATTAAATTGTTCTTTGGGGGCCACAGGGGTCAGTGGGAAAATTTTATCAACAAAATACACATGAAGATGTTTCAACATGGCTCAAAATGCGGACGTGTTTGACTGAAATCTCTGCCACTTGCAAAAAATTTTTATGTCCCGGGAACTTTTGCATCAGCTCAGCTCTCGCTTACTTAAGCTTATGGCCATTTTCTGATTTTACTTCCTCAGGGATTACCCGGGACTTTCCTCACCCTCCCCGACAGGAAGAGAGAGGAGATCACTTAAATTTTGTTTAAAAGGGGTTTCCCCCCCAATTTTATTTGGTGCTGAACATTCAATCCCTTTTAAATGCTATAAGATCAACTTTATTAGAAGTAAATTAAAAATGGGTTTTCCCCAAAGGGTTTAATTTTTTCACTCATAGCCAGTGGTTTTAACCAGGGAAACAACTAATTTTACCCAGCCCATCCCTTGGCTGGCAATACAATTGGGCTGGGGGACCCCCGCCAAAGGGGAAGGCCAAAAAAATTTCCAAGGATTAAGAAGTACAGAAAAAAAAAAACCCCCCCAAAACATGTAAATGGGGCTCATCCCTCCATTTTAATTTTTGGGTTATTTTTTTGGGGGTTTTGGGGGGAAAAAAAAAAAAAAAAGGGGGGAAAAAATTTTTTTTTGGTTTTTTTTTTTTTTTTTTTTTTTTTTAAAAAAATTTGGGTTAGGCCCCAAAAAAAAATTTTTTTTTAAAAGGGTTTTTTTTTTAAAAAAAGGTTTTAAAAAATTTTCCCCCCCAAAAAAAAAATTTTTAAAAAAATTTTTTTTAAAGGGCTTTTTTAAATAGCCCCCAAAAACCTTTTGGGCCCTTTTTTGGAAAAAAAATTTTCCCCGGGTTTTTTTTTTTTTGGGGGGTTTTAAAAGGGGAAAAAAAATTTTTTTAAATGGTTAAAAGGGGTTTTGGGTTTTTTTTCCCCCCCTTTTTCCCCCCTTTTTTTAAATAATTTTTTTTCCCCCCAATTTTTTCCCCTTTTTAATTTTTTTTTTTCCCCCCCCCCAAAAACAAAAACAAAAAAAAAAATTTTTGGGGGAAAAAATTTTTTTTTTGGGCCTTTTTTTTAAAAACGGGGAAAAAAAAAGGGGGGCCCGGAAAAATTTTTTTTTGGGAATTTTTAAACCCAAAAATTTTTTTCCCCTTTTTGGGGGGGGGGGGGGCCCCCCCCCAATTTTAAAAAAAAAAACCTTTTTTTTTAAAAAAAAAAAAAAAAAGGGGGGGCCCCCTTTAAAAAAGGGGGGGTTTTTAAAAAAAAAATTTTGGGGGGGGGGTTTAAACCCCCCCTTTTTTTTTTAAAAAAACCCCCCCCTTTTTTTTCCCCCCCCCCCCCAAAAAAAGGGGGGTTTTTTTCCCCCCCCGGGGGGGGGAAAAAAATTGGAAAAGGGGGGGAAATTTTTAAAAAATTCTCCCCCTTTTTTTCCCAAAAAAAAAAATTTTTAAAAAAGGGGAAAAAAAAAATTTAATTCCCCGGGGGAAAAAAAAAAAGGGGAAAAAGTTAAAAACCGGGGGGGGCCCCCCGGGGGGGAAAAGGGGGGGGAAAAAAAACAAAAAATTTCCCCCCCCCCCCCGGGGGGGGGGGGGGGGAAAAAACCCCCCAAAAAAAAATTTTAAAAACCCCAAAGGGGGAAATTTGGGGCCCCCCCCCCCCTTTTTTCCCCCCTTTTTCCCCCCTTTTTCGGGGGCCCGGGGGGCAAAAACCCTTTTTTTTAAAAAAAAAGGCCAAAAATAAAAAAAAAGGGGGGAAAGGGAAAAAAAAATTTTTAAATTTTTTGGGGCCGGGGAAAAAAAAACCCAAATTAAAAAAAAAAGGAAAGGGGGGGTTTTTTTCCCCCCCTTTTTTTTTGGGGAAAATACCAAAATTTTCCCCCCGGGAAAAAAAAAAAGGGGAAAAGAATTGGGGGAAGAAAGGGGTTTTTTCAAGGTTTGGGGGGGGTTTAAAAAACCCCGGGGGGTTTTTTTAAAAAAAAAAATTTTTTTTTTAAAAAAAAAAATTTTTTTTTTGGGGGGGTTTTTAAAAAAAAACCCCCAAAAAAAAAAAAAAAAAAAAAAAAAGGGGGGGAAAAAAAACCTAAAAACCTTTTTTTTTGTTTTTTTAAATTAAAAAGGGGGGTTTTGTTTTAAAAAATTTTAAAAATTTTTTTTAAAAAACCCCCCGGGCCCCCTTAAAAAAGGGAAAACCCTTTAAAAGGGGGGTTTTTTTTTTTTTCCCCCCCCTTTTTCCCCAAAAAAAGGGTTTTTTTTTTTTTTAAAAAAAAAAAAATTTTTTTTTGTTTTTAAAAATTTTTAAAAAAAAATTTTTAAAAAAATTTAAAAAAAGGGAAAAAAAAGGGGAAAAGGGGCCCCCCTGGGGGAAAAAAGGGGAAAAAAATTTGGGAAAAAAAAAAATTTTTTTTTTTTTTGGGGGAAAAAAAAAGGGAAAAGGTTTTTTTTTTTTAAAAAAGGGTTAATGGGGGGAAAAGGGGGGGGAAAAGGGGGGTTTTTTTTTTCCCCCCCCTTTTTTTTTCCCTTTTTTTTTTTCCCTATTTTTTTTCCTTTTTTTTCCCATTTTTCCCCCCAAGGTTTTTTTTTTAAAAAAATTTTTTTCTTTTAAAAAACCTTTTGGGCCCCTTCCCTTTTTTTTGGGGGTTAAAAAAAAACCCCGGGGTTTTTTAAAATTTGTCTTTTTCTTTTTTTCCCCCAATTTTTTTTTTTTTGGGGGAAAGGGGGGGAAATTTTTTTTTTTTTTTTTTGGGAAACCCAAAAAAAATTTTTTTTTTTTGGGGGGCCCCCCCCCAAAAAACCCCCTTTTTTTTAAAAATAAAAAAAAAATTTTTTAAAAAAAAACCCTTTTTTTTTTTTTTAAAAAATTTTACCGGGAAAAAAAACCCCCTTTTTTAATTTAACCTTGGGGGGTTTTTTTTCCCCTTTTTTTCCCCCCTTTTTTTTTTTTTTCCCCCCCCCTTAAAAAATTTGTAATTTTTTTAAAAAACCAAAAAAATGAGTTTTTTAAAAAAATTTTTTTGGGGTTTTTTAAAGGCCCCCCCTTTTTTCCCGGCCAAAAGGGGGGGGTTTTTCCTTTTTGGGGTTTTTTCCCCTTTTTGGGAAAAAAAGAAAATTAAAAAAAGGGGGAAAAATTTCCAGGGGTAAAAAAAAAAAGGGAATTTTTTTTTTCCCTTTAAAAAAAAAATTTTTTTCCCGGTTCGGTTTTTTTTGGGCCCCCCTTTTTTTTTTTAAAAAAAAAACTTTTATTTTAAAAAAACTTTTCCCCCCCCAAAATTTTTAAAAAAAAAAGGGTTCCCCAAAATTTTTCCCCCCCCTTTGGGGGGGGAAAAGGGCCCCCCAAAAAAAAAAACCCCAAAAAAGGAAAAAAACCCCTTTTTTTTTTAAAAAAATTTTAAAAAAAAAAGGGGGGGGGAAAAAAAAAGGGGGGGCCCCCAAACCCCCCCCCTTTTTTTTCCCCCCACAAAAGAAAAGGGGGGAAAAAGGTTTATTAAAAAAAACCAAATTTTTGGGGGGTTTTTTGGGGAAATTTTTTGGGGGGTTTTGGGGTTTTTGGGAAACCCCCCCCCCTTTTCCCCTTTTTTTCCAAACCAAAAAGGGTTTTTTCCCCCTTTTTTTTCCCCGGGGGGTTTTTTGGGGCCCCCCCCAAAAAATTTACTGGGGGTTTTTTTTTTTTGGGGGTTTTAAAAAGGGGAAGGGTTTTTTTTTAACTTTTTTTTTCCCCTTTTTGGGTTTTGGGGAAAAAAAACCCCCAAACCCCTTTTTTGGGTTTTTTTTTTTTTTTTTTTTCCCCCCCTTTTTTGGGTTTTTTTAAAGGGTTTTTTAAAATTTTTGGGAAAAACCCCCCCCGGGGAATTTTTTTTCCCATTTTTTTTAAAAATTTTTTTGGGTTTAAAAATTTTAAAAAAAAAAAATTTTTTTTTAAAAAAAAAAAACCCAAAAAAAATTTAATTTTTTTTAAAACCCTTTTTTTAAAACCGGGTTTTTTAAAAATTTTTTCCGGGAATTTTTTTTTTTTAAAAAAACCCCAAAAAATTTTCCCCGGGAAAAACCTTTTGGGTTTTAAATTTAAAATTAAAAAAAAAAAATTTTTTTTCCCTTAATTTTTTTTCCAAAAAATTTTTTTCCCCCCCCCCCCGGGCCCCCCTTTTTTTTTCCCTTTTCCAAAAAGGGAAAAAAAAAAAGGGGGGTTTTAAACAAAATGAAAAATAAAAAAGGAAATTAAAAAGGTGGGGGTTTTTGGGGGGCCCAAAAGGGGGTTCCCCCCCAAAAAAATTTTTTTCCCCCCTTTTTTTTTTTTTAAAAAAGGGGGTGGGGGGGGGGGGGAAAAACCCCCCGGGTTTTTCCCAATTTGGGGGGGCCCCAAACCCAAAAAAAACCCCCCTTGGTTTTTGGGGGGAAAAAAACCCCCCCCCCCCCCTTTTTTTTTTCCCCCAAAAAAAACCTTTTTTTTTTTTTTGGGGTTTTTTTTCTTTTTGGGGGGGGTTTGCCCCCCTCCCCCCAAAAAATTCCCCCCTTTTTTTTGGGGGGGGCCCCCCCCAAATTTTTTTTAGGGGGAAAAGGGAAAAATTTAAAAAACCCCAAAAAAAAAAAAAAAAAAATTTTTTTTGGGGGGGTTTTTTTCCCCCGGGGAAAAAAAAAATTTTTTTTTGGGGGGGCCCAAATAAAAAAAAAAAAAAAAGGGGGGGGTTTAAAAAAAAGGGGGGTTTTGAAATTAAAAAAAAAAAAAAAAAAGGGGGGGGGGGAAAAAGGGGGTTTTTTGAAAAACCCTTTTCCAAAAAACCCCCTTTTTTTTAAAAGGGGTTTTTTTTTTTAAAAAAAAAATTTTTAAAACAAAAAAAAAATTTTTGGGTTTTTGGAAAAAAAAAAAGGAAAAAAAAAAAAACAAAAAAAAAAAAGGGGGAATTTTTTTTAAAAAAAAAAGGAAACCAAATTTTTTAAAAAATTTTTCCTTTTTGAAAATTTTTTTTTTTTTTTTTTAAAAAACTTTCCCTTTTTTTAAAAAAAAAATTTTTTTTTAAAAGGGTTTTTTTGGGAAAAAAAAATTTTTTTTTTTTTTTCATTTTTTCCCTTTCCCCCCTTTTTTTTTTTTAAAAAAATTTTTTTCCCCCAAAAATTTTTTCCCCCCAAAAAAAACCGGCCCCCAAAATTTTTAAAATTTTTTCCAATTTCCCTACCAAATTTTAAACCCCCCCCCCCTTTTTTAAAAATTTTTCCCCCCTTGTTTTTTTTTTTTTTGGTTAAAAAAAAAAATTTTTTCCCTTTTTTAAAAAAAAAATTTTTTTCCTTTCCCAATTTTTTTTTTTAAAAAAAGGGGAAAAAAAAAGGGAAAAAAACCCAAAATTTTTTTTTCCCCCCTTTTTTTTTCCTTTTTTTTTTTTTTCCGGGCCCCTTTTTAAAAAAAAAAAGGGGGAAAAAAACCCCCAAAAAGGGGTTAAAAAAACCCAAAAAAAAAACCCCCCCGGGGGGGAACCCGGGGTTTTTTTTCCAAGGGGGAAATCCGGGGGCCCCCCCCCAAAAACCCCCCCTTTTCCGTTTTTTTCCCGGGGGGGGGGGGTTTGGGGGGGGATTTGGGGGGGGGCCCCCCTTCCCTTTTCCCCCCCCTTTTTTCCCCCCCCTTTTTTCCCTGCCAAAAAATTTTTTTCCCCCCCCCCAAAAAATTTTTTTTGGGGGTTTTTTTCCCCAATTTTTTTCCCCTTTAAAAAACCCCGGCCAAAAAAATTTGGGGGGGGTTCCCGGGGTTTTTTTGGGACTTTTTTCCCCCCCAAGGGGTTTTTAAAATTGTTTTTTTATTTTTTGGGGGAAAAATTTTTTTTCCCCCCGGACCCCCCTTTTGGGGGGGGGTTTTGAACCCCCTTTTTTCCTTAAAACCCCCGGGGAAAAACCCTTAAAAACCCCTTAAAGGGGGTTTTTTTTTTTGGGGGTTTTTTTGGGGTTTTTTTAAAAAAGGGTTTTTTCCTTTCCTTTTTTTTTTTAAAAAAGGGGAAAAAAAAAAAAGGGGGGGAAAAAATTTTTTTTTTCCCCCCCCTTTATAAAAAAAATTAACCCAAAGGGGGCCCCCCCCTTTTTAATTTTTTAAAACCCTTTTTCCAGGGGGAAAAAAAGGGGGGGGGGAAAAAATTCCCAAAAAACCACAAGATGGGGCTTTTTTAACCGTTTCTTCCTACTTTTTCCTGGTAATTTTCCTGGTGTTTTGGGGGCCCGGTAAACCCGGGGGGGTTTTTCAAAGAGCCTTTTTATCACCCCCCTTCCCCTTTTATTTCAATTCCACATGTCTTTAAATCCATCTGAAACCTTTCAGTTAACTGCCTGAAAGGGAAAAAGTTTAAACTGTTCCTTTTTTCTCCAACTTTTCTTGATTGAAGTTTGGAAGACTTTGGATTTTTCCTCTAATTATTCCCTCATATAAAGCCTTTGGTTTAAATTCCCTCTGCCAAAGAAAGCTTCTGGAGGGAACCCAGGTGGGCAGCTCCCTAATGTTTCTGGATTTGAAAATCTTCCCAAACTTTGAAGCGACTTTTGGGAATGATTTGTGAAATCTTTATCTGTTTTTGCTTTCCCGGTGAACCCAAAAGGGCATCCACCCCACCCGCAAAACTGTCCCTCCGGGGGCCACATTTGGCATCTTGTGGGATCCGGTGGTTTTTTTGAAAACCCCCAAAACCTGGTATTTTAAACCTAAAAAATCTTGACCCTTTTAAACCTTTTTTGTAACCTAAATTTCCTTTTTAATCCGGGGTTTTTTCCCCTTTCCATATAAACTTGGATATTTCTCTTTTTTCCATTGTAAAAAACCTTAAAAAATTGGGGGGAAGGAACAGAAAGTTCATCTTTTGGTTAATAACCGGTAATTCTCCCCCAAAATTGACAAGTCCCTCTCTGTATCATAGCACTAGGATCAACTCCAAAAGATGCCCCCTGCTTTTGTTTGGGGTGCAATTCCCCTCATTCTAAACTGTTGGGAAACAAAATGAGGGAGCTGAAAAACTGAGGGCCAAATATCCAAAATCACTGACCCCCTTTTAAATGTGTCCCCACACATTTCCGGGGGACGCCGGAACACTTCCCGCTGTAGTTAGCAAAACAACACCCACACTTTTAACCATTTACTACAAAAGGGTTTAAACAAAATTTTTTGTTTTTCATAGAGGATCTGGAAAAAAGAAAAAAATTTTAAAAGCCCCCCAAATATTTCAGGAGGGACCTCCAAACCACTGAAGCCCGTAAACAGGCAGTAGAGCCAATTTTGACGGACAGATCACATGCAGATCTGTAAATCCCCAAATTTTTTTCCCCCCCCACCCAAAAATTTAAATAAGGGACCAATTTTAAAGCAAACACCCTTTTTTTCTAACCCCAAAACCTTTAAATTTCTCAATTCTCTTTTTTATGTTATTAATTCACATTGTAAATAAAATTCCCCTTTTCTTTCCAAATCTAAACAGCCCTGTAAGGGGAAACCCTTTGGGGGCATCAGATATATATCATTTAAATATAAAAAGGGAGAAATTAAATTTTGGCCAGGACACAAAACAAAACCAGCATAAGTTTCGTTCTCCCCCTTCCTTTTTAAACAAGTTGTAGCTCAACGAAAACCTTTGAAAAACTAGTTTAAAACCCGCAATCCCCAGCCCTCCTTCGGGGGGAAGGGGTTTTCTTCAAAAAGAGACACCACACAGGGCCCGGGCTGCTGCACAACAAGCTGGGTCACACACAAGGTTTATTCAAAATGACTTTCTTTTTGGCAATTTGGGAAATCCATATCCGCTAACTTTTTCCAAAAATTTTAAAAATTCCCAAAAGAATGAAATTTCAAGCAGTCAGTGAAAACAGAAAGAAACCACTGTGAATGCTACATAACTCTTTACTTTTTTTCTAAAACAAACAGGAAAGAAAAACAGGGAGGTTTTAATAATTCCCCAAAATTTCCCAAAATAAACCCAAAAGTCTCTTTCTCTCTCTTTTTTTTTTTTTTGCCTTTTTTTTTAAAAAAAAATGGCACAACAACACCTTTCCCCCTACAAAAATAGTACAGTTTTAAACTGCATTTGCATGTAACTCTATAAATTTTGGCGGGAAACCCCAAACCCCCTTTAAAATTTTCATGATCCCCTCTCCGGGTTTCCGGGTTTCGTGGTAACCCAAAAAAGGGCCCCAAGTTTTGGGGAGCTTTGCCCTTGGAACCATTTTTTGGGGGGAAAATTAAAACTGGGGACGGGAAAGGGAAAAAGAAAGATTAGGGCTTTCACAGTTATTTTTTATTTTACTTTAAATATCTAACCAAGAGTTTTTTTTTCCCACAGAAGCCAAAAGCGGGCGGGAAACAAACAAAAGGCCATTGGGCCCCTTTTGGACTTTGCAAATCGCGGGGGAACAAAAATCCTTTGAAGAAATGTTCCCCCCCCCGGGGCCCACCCCACAGGAAATCTCCCTTTACACCCACATCAAGACCCCCTTCTGTGTCTCCTTTTGAAAACTTTTACCCATATGAATTTTCCTTCCCCCTTTAAAAAATATTTTCTGAAAAAGAAAAATGACATGAGTCTTGGGGGACATGACCTGGCAGTGTGATGCTGCAGCACAAAGGCAACTGCTTTCTAGCCTGCATTACTAGAAGCACCCCTTTTTCCCAAATCGACGGTGTTCTGCTTGTGCTGGTAAGGCATCATCTGTTCAGTTTACCCTTTTAAAAAAGGGGGGCAGGGCCTTTTGGGTTTCCGCCCAGGCTTTGGTTTCCCGGGTATGCCAAAACTTCAAAATTTAAGGATCTCAAGTCTCAGTATTGGGACCTTTTTAGTAAAATGGCATCCCCCTTTTATAAATTGGCAAAATAAAAATTTTTTTTTGGATTTTTTTAAAAAATATTTTTGCATTTATTTATTTATTTTTTTGGGGAAAATTGGTTGAACCTGTGCATTAAATCCAAATATGGAAAAACCAAGTGTATAGATCAGTCCTTGGGGGGGATGGGATGTTTGGGGTTATTTTTTAAAAACATCGTGAAAAGGGGGAGCCTTAACAACCAGGTCCCGCTGTTTGGCCATCTTACCCAAGAAGCCCTTTGCCATTCCCCCATTTTTGGGGCCCCGGTGCCCCTTTTTTTTATGGGGAAAGCATCACACTTAGTGGTTGCTGCAGACAGAGGAGACACCCACACACAGGTTGGGTCAACAAATTGGGGGCCCCAGAGGAAAACCCCCAGTGATGGGCCTTGGGGCCCTTCCGGGATAACCAGACACAGGCTGATGGGCATTATTTCAAAATCAGGGCCCCTGGAGGTCTCAGCACTGGGGGTTATTGTTAATTTTTTTCCCGGGTATGCAGACAGGGAAACCCGATATTCCTCCCCAATTTTTTCCCTCCATCAGCCACTGAATGGCCATGGGGGGTCCCTCCCCGAGGGTCTTTTGGGGGTGCAGAAAAAAAAAAAAGTTCCCCACAATAACCACAAAAAAATTTGCAGGTGTATGTTTGTCTTTTAAAAACCATATCACTAACAGGATGTTGACTGAGAGTCCCCCCTGTTTTACTTAAAACCCGGCCTTTAAATTGCTTAAGAACAAAAATTTCCCGGCAAAAAAAGGTCCCCTTATGCATGACTAGCCAGATGCTTCAGCTTTTTCTCTTGTTTAAAAAAACATTAAGGCTCCAACAAATTATGCAGCAGAGCAGTAATGTCAGAACAGCATGATAAGCCCAGGGCCCAATCCCCTTCTCAGTCCTGGCTGGCAACTTGTGGCCCTGAGATATTGGTGGACCAGCAACTCTTATGCATCACTCTACACCCAGATGGAAGTTCTAGTCTGACAGCATCTGAAGACCAGGGTTGCTGCCTATGGCTGACTTGGAAGACCTACCAACTTGTAGAGACGACCTGTCTGGGAAACTGAGTGACGGAGATATCTGTGTCTCTCTCCTCTCTGGAGGCATAATAATAAAAACCCTCAGGCTCAACTAAAGTCCTGATCACCGCTGGTTGCCACCCTGTTCCACTTGGAGGGAGACAGTGAGCAATGGGAGGCCTCTCTTCTCTGACTGGGTCAGAAGGCAGGCATGACCTTTAGGTTTCAGGGGTGTATGCTAGCCTTCCGATGGTCTGCACTGTTACAGGGCATTCCACTATGGTGCCATCCAAATATTTCCAACAACACCCTCCATCCAGATCACTAGTAATGGTGGCTGGTTTAATGGGAGCTGTAGTACCAAACAGGAGAGCAGTCTCATTGTACAAGGCTGTGTTATAAGTGGGAGGAGTCTTTAGATTAGCCCTTTTTGCTCCATTTTGGAGAAAGAGAGGTGTAAAAAAAATATCAAGGATTTGGTCACTTTGTTTCCACTTAGGTCTCAACTGAAGTGGCAAGAAAAAGGCATCTTTAAAGTCCAAGGATGGGTCTCTGGCACAATGACCACGGCTAAACAAATGAGCCACTACAAGCAAAGTCTGAGCATGTTATTTCAAAGCTTATACAGTACCACGTAGTGGCAGCAAGTGAGCAATAGAAGGCCACACAAACTCACGATAAGGAATAGGTTGTTGTTTCCAAAATCTGCCTGTATACACACTTGTTCTTTGTCTGCTTACACCTTGGTAGTCTAGCTAGCTATCTTCATCAACAAAATACACATGAAGATGTTTCAGGACATCACTCGAAACTGCAGAGTGTTTGACTTGAAATCTCTACGCACTTGCAACATTTTCCATGTGTCCAACGCTTTCCAGTCAGCTGAGCTCTCCGGCTTACTTAAGCTCTATGGCCATTTTCTGATTTTACTTCCCTCAGGATACTTGGAGCTTCCTCACCTCATCCCAGACAGGAAGAGAGAGAGATGGCTAAATTATGTTGGGAATGGGTCTTCCCCAAGATTTCATTTGGTGCTGAACATTCATATCTTTTACTGCTATAAGATCCAGCTTTTACTAGAAGTAAATTAGGCAGCGGTTCCTGGGCCAGGAAAAGCTTTTCCCAAGTCTTTTATTGGTTGAAACGAGGGGCCTAAACAAACTAATTCTACCCGGGGCCCCTTCCTTCCCTGTGAATTGGGCGGGGGGGGAAAAGGGAAGGAAAAACCCGCCAAAAGGGAAAAGAAGAAAAAAAAAACCCAAAGCATGTAAGTGGGACTCACCCTTTCCTTCTCATGGGCCCAGGAAAATTGTGGAAGCAGGTTAGCAACAAACCCCTTGAAGTCATTCTCAGTCTTCACATCTTTCCCCAGTTTTTAAAATGAAAGCAAATTTGTTGACAAAAAACGAAACCTTTTCCCCCAGGTCAACTGTTCATAACTGGCCAGGCTGACAAGGTCTAAAAAATCCCCCTGCTGGGGGGCAGAGGCCCAAGTCCTTCAGCTCATTTTTTTCCCGCTATGTTTTCCCCCAACAATTTGCAGAACCAAACCCCCACTTCCTGAGCCAAAACCAAAATGCACTTATTGGCTCCCTTGCAAAAAAGAAAAGCAGACATCAACAGAGTAAGTGGCTGTTGGGCCAAAAATTTAAATTGACGGGAGTCAATGGCAGACTTGCACCCAGCAAGGGGGGGCAGGGGAGGGGAAGGCCAAGGGAGGCAGGCAAGGAGAAACACTCCCCCCCCCCCCAAAGGGTGCTGCCGGGGACATTGCCTTCTTTCCCCCCCCGGTTATGCCCATGAGGGGAGACTGACAGACACTGAGCAAGGAGGAAACTTGGGAAGGTTGGGGGGTCCTGGAGTGACACATTCCCTTCAAAAGGCTGAGTAAAGGCCAGACCCCGGGCCTTGGCTCCGGTTTGAGCTTCTGTTCATCCCTTGCTGTTTCTTTATCATGGGCGGGGGGAACCCCAAAAAGTTTTTCTTCTACCTGTTTTAATCACAGCCTTATGAGATATTTTGCAAACCGGGAAAAACAAAAACCATCCATAATAAAAAGACAAAAAAATAAGCGGGGAAGGGAACACACTGGAAGTCTCTCCATGATTTGCTTTGGGTTTGGCGCAGATGTAAAACCCAGCCTAAAAAAGTGCAACAGGAAACCGGGGCTCCCTGTTAATGTTTTAAACTTTTTTTTTTTTTAAAATGGAGGAACAATTGTTAAGTACTTTTGGGATTTTAAAGACCTAAGAAAAGGGCAAAAAGGGGTTTGGGGAACAGGGGGGCTGGTTTTGGACGGACTGGCGATGGGCTGGGGGTTTGAAGCTGATTTGGGGGGGGGAAATTAAAAGGTGTTATCAGTGAGCATGGGATTAGTCCAAATTTGTTTTTAAAGCATGACAAAAAATTGACGGCCAATTTAAAAGGCAGCTTTAAATTTTTGTCAGGAACTAGGGACGCTGTAGATGTGATTGATGAAGTTTAATGGTGGGAAAAAAATAACAGTAACAACTAACCATTTTCCTTGTAACCACCCTGTTCCCCACCAAGGGAATTTTAATTTGTCTTTTTTGTTGTTGTGAATGTGAATTTCTGTAAAGTCGACTTTGACTTATGGCAAAATTGTTAAAGGAAAGGGGTCCAAAAGTAGGGGCTCCCGATTTTGGGATGAGGGTTTTTCCCTTGGTTAAATTTTTAGCTGTAATCCCCCCTTTTTTTCCCCCTTCTGCTTTTTTCCCTTTTTGCCCGCTTTACCTTTCCTTTTCATGATATACCTAAAAATTTTTGGGTTTTGTTTTTTTGTTTTGCCCCCATCCTCTTAAAAAGCAATTAATTTAAAAAAAGGGGGGTTGGCAGGGGGGGGCCCCCCCTTTCAAAAAGGAAGTAGATTTTTTAAACTCCTGGTTTTTAGGTTTTTTTCCCATTTTAAAGGTTTTTTATTTTTCCCTGCTAAAAATTTTGGGGGAAAACCAAAAAAAGCGAAAGAAAATCCCCAAACCCTCTACCCCCACACGGCCAGGGGGGGGATTCAGGCTCTCGGCCCTGTCCTTCCCGCACTGTGGCTGGGTATTAGGAAAAGGGGAAATGTTTGGGGTTTAAAGGGGCACTTATCCCCCAGAAATTCCTCATAATAAAACCCCAAAAGCATCCCCAAAGGTGGGGCCAAAAGACGAAAACCAAAGGGTGGGAAAAAGTGTTAAATTTCCGGGCCGGAAAATTTTTCCCCTTTTTTTGGGCTCCCCACAAGGGGGGGAAGAAAAGGCCCCCCCCCCCCAATAAAAAGGGGGGAATAAAAAAAAAAAAAAAAAAAAAAGGTTTTAAAGAAAAATGCTAATCCCTTTTCTGGCGGGAAAAAACCAATCCCATGTTTTAAGGGCCCCTGTCCTTTGATTTTATTGTGTGTTTAAAGAGGTTTTTTGGGATTTTTTCCCCTTTTTGGAAAACAGGAAAATAAATGGGGTTAAGGAAGCAAAAACAAACAAAAAAAGGGGGAAAAAAAAATTGGGCCTTACAGTAGGCTTGGATTTTAAATAAAAACCGGGGGGTTTTCCCCGAGGGGCTTCCCCCCAAAAAATTTTTTAAGGGTTTTTAAAAAAAAAATTTCTTTTTCCAACCGAAAATAAGATTTTTTAAAAAAAATTTTGTTTTTTAACCTAATTTTTTTTAATTTTTTTTAAAAACCCCCTTTTTTTTTTAATATTTCACGGTTTTTGTTTTTATTTTTGGGTTTTTAAAATCGTAACTGCCTTGTCCATCTAAAAAGGGGGCAAGCTGTAATGTATGCAAAAAAAAATTTGCAAAAAAAAAATAAAAGTCTGTTCCCCCCCGGCCCCGGTGGAAACTTGATTGACCCCCGCCAATTTATACCAAGAGAAATAGTTGACTCGCAGGTTTCTTGAGGGATTAATGGAGATGGAGTGCCTTCCAAGTGAACGCGACAACCCGGTCTCGAAACTCCCCACCTAAACTTTGGAATAAAGACTGGGCTTGAAGCGGGTGGATTTTAAAGATTTTTAACGGGGCCTTTTTGAACAGTGACATGCCAGACAAAAGGTTCGGTGTCCCGATTTTTAATTTTAAACGGGGGTGTGGTGAAACGATTTTTGGGGGTTTTTCTTTTCCAACTGTTCCAAATCTTGGAAATGGGAAAAGAGCCCCACAAGCGTGTCTGACTTAACCCTTGACTTTTTCCTTGCCTTCCCCTGGGGGTGTGTCCCCCCCCCTTGGGAAATAATTGAACCGGGTGCCCCTCAAGGTCTTCACCCACTTTTGAGGAAAAGAAAAAGTTTTAGACTTCTAAAACCAAGCTTTTAACAAATTTAGATTTTACCAATAATTAATTTTAAACGAATTTATTTTTCCTGATTTTGTTTCATTCTGGTTTAATCAGAAGGCCTAGCTTGGAAAGAGCTGCTTGAAAAGTTGCAATGAAAAGTGGTGCAACAGAAATAAGAATTAGTCTGAAAATCCAGTATTTGTTTGAAAGAAACTTTTAAAAAAGGAAGTTTGAATGGAATCACCCCGATCCTTATCCTTGCAAAAGTTAAAGAAACTTGAAAAATCCAATTCCAGCCAGGGAAGAACGGAAATTCAAGGGGTTTTAAGTGCTGCATATAAGCCCTTTTCCCTTTTGAAATACACTTTTTTCCCAAAAGGGAAAGGGGAAAAGGTTCCCTATCACACGCCCATAATCCTTCCTTGCAAAGGGGTACCCTATTAACTGTTGAAGGGGGAAACTTAACCATAATGGGCCAAAAGGGGGAGGAGCTGAAACCCAACCAAGGTTCCTGAAGGAAAAATGACCAATAATGCACCAGTAACTGGAAGGAAAAGGAAAACCGGGGGGAAAACAGGAGGAGCCCCATGGGTTTTAAACCCACAGGTGGGGACGACGCGCTCTTTGGAAAGAACTTCTTGGAGCCGAAAGGTTTGCCCAAATCTCTGGTGGGCCCGTTTGGGGTTGGCGGCAAGGCCCCCTTTCCTGAAAGCAAGCTTCAGGAAGTGGGTTTTTTAAT
>CAOLHI010008213.1:0-10326 GCA_948474755.1 Ctenosaura bakeri | reverse complement strand
CCTGCTGCCGAGACTAGGATGCAGTGCTATGGGTTCAATGTTTAGGAACAGTGCCAGGCCAGGAAAGACTGTATGTTCCATGTGTTCCTGGGGGAAGAGGATAGGGTTTGCTTGGGAGTGGGCAGCCAGAGAGCCTTCCGTAGTGCTGTTGCGTTTGCACAGGAGTGCAGAGCTATGTGGTGTGGGGGAGATTGGGTTTTGGAGTACTCACCCTTCGATAGTCTCCAAGGCAAACAGTGGATGCCAGAAGCACATGCTCTATAGCAAGGCACACCTCGACAACTATCACCACAACTGTGGAGATCCCCAAGCCGAAGTGTTGGCCGTCTTATGATAGATCAGTGGGGTTGTCAGCCACCATACAGTGATGGCCACTCTCTCCTCCACAGGGATGGGTTGGCGCATCTCTGTGGTTGTCCTCTCCAGGTGAGGACGCAGATGATCTGCGATCTCAAACAGGGTGGCTTTGGTCATCCTGAAGTGATAGAGCCACTGGTCATCATCCCACTTCGCAAGAACCTCTTCAGTCCACCACGTCCTGCGCATCCTCTCCCAAACCCACCATCTTCTGGGGCATGGCACACGCCGCGAGGAGCCTCCCAGCAGGGGCACATAAAAACTGAAGTCATTCTCATCCCGATAGAGCCTGTACCTCCTTGCTCTATCTCTGGCCCACTGCCCTTGCATTGCTGCCAGCACAACTCCCAGAACCGTCATAAACGGCCCAAGGACCCTGGCAAAGTTCATCATCACCTCTTCCTCCATAGCCAAACCAGCAGAAATCGGCAGAAAGAGTAGGCGCAAAAAAACACCCAGGCTATAAATAGCTCTCACCACAAGGCTCCAAAGGAGAGGGGGGGCAGAGGGAGGGATTCATCGTGGGAGGAGCTATGTGGCGCTGTGTATGTGTGCACATGAGCACGTACGCAATGATGCACGGAGCCATTTTTTTTAAAAAAAACCCAGCCAATCACAGCTGAAGGGGGCGAGGTAAGGAGACTAACGGGAGTGGCCATGAGAAAACAGTGTGGATCTGTAGACACACGCTAGCTCGGTTCACGCTAGAGCCGTATGGAACTTCTTAAATTAAAATCCACGTTAGCGCAGATACAAAAATATACAGCCAGAAGCTTTGCAGCGCAATTTCCTCGCCTCGTGTGGAAAGGGCCTTAGTCTTGCTTTTCGCTTTTCTACTTCTTGTTTGAGCTGTCTTGTTCCAGCTTCTGTTGTCGGCCTTGCACTGCTCTTACTCTCCAGGATAATTCTTCGGATTCCTAAGCAGGTCCCTTCTCTTCACAGCTGATGTCTGAGGAGGAGGCCCAGAAACTGCTGGCAGTGCCTCCTGGATCCAATCCTTCAGCCCCAAAAAGAACAACTGGGTGTTAATTACCACTGTCTCTACAGATAATTTTGAGAAGTGGCATATCAATCTGTTTCTGGGTGGGTGTCTTTTTTTTTTTTTTCCCTGAAAGGAGGAGGGACTTAAGAAACGTCATTTCAGGGGGAAATATGTACCAAAAATAAAAAGCTTGAACAGATTGCATACCTCTGATGCCTTTTTTGAGTATACAGGTAAAGGAAAAAGATCGACCTGTTACTGGAATGTGACCTGGAATGTGACCTCCTTGAGGGCCACACAGATCTATGGGAGGAGAGGTCAGCCAATGAGGCTACCCAGGGAGGAGAGAAATTTTAGAATCAGGCTTGTTGGAACCTTGCTATTTCAACTGTAGGCTTTATCTTCATCTGCAACAGAGTCTGTTAGCTGTTCTGCTAAGGCTATTTCTCAGGTTAGCCCTGGCCAGGTAGTGGATAAGCCCCAAGAACATGTTGCGCCATTCTAGGTGTCCTTCTCCACTCCTTAATCTGGTAGAAAAGACAGAGAAGTCTTCTGTTTTGGTTACGTCTGACAGTTCTATTCTTGCTTGTAACTGAGTAGGTAGGATTGACAACCTACCACTGGAAGGCAAGGAGAGCTTCCCTTGTTTTGCCTGGTTGCCTCTCTCTTGCAGCAGCACCTCCAACATCCCATTTTCCCCTAATTTGAATTTCTGCGACATCAGGCTGTTCCCCTTCCCTGCCCAAAACTTAAGAGAGAGGCAATGAAAGGAGGGGAATAAAACTGCGTCCTCCATTGGGGGATGGAAAGGGCCCCTTAGGACCTCCAGCCTGTCTCAGAATCTGGGGCAAAGCGGGAGGTTCTGCATCTCAGGATCAGAATGAGGAGCCTCTTGGGTCCCCTCTATACTCCTACAGCTGGGTCTGAGGTATTCACTGTGGTCAGTGGCAGCCCCCCAAAATTGCAGGCTATTATACTATCTTTATTCCTCTCACAAAAAGTATCAGAAACAAAGCAAGCATTTTTGCTCACTCCCAAGCCCTTTTTGCTGAGGGAGACAAACCTGAAAGGGAGTGAGGGAAGAAATGGAAGAAGAGGTTTTTTTTTTTTTTTTAAAAAAAAGACTCCACTACAGGCAGTGGGCCTTGTTTTTCCCAGGTGGAGTGGTGGCGGCATCTGACCACCAGACCCTTTTCCGTCCTGGCCACGCTCCCCTTGCCAATATCCTTCCAGGACTTGTGGGCCAGAACTGGACACAACATTGCCCGGCAGGGAGAGAGTGTGTCTAATGGTGTCCCGGGTCCCCCCTCCAAAGCAGAAACCAAGGGGCTGGGAAAGAGGGCCTCAGCTTCCATGGAGGGAAAGCAGGGAGACAGTCCCAAGAATGAACAAAACAAATGGAAAAGGGCATGTAATATTTTATTAGTTTTTCCAAGGCATTGGTAGCAGCAGAGGTGGGGTGGGGAAGGCAATATTCTGGAGTTGGCATCTCTGCTTCCTCCTGTTCACATCTGGCTTGCCTTTGATCAGGGGGATCATGGTTGAGAATGCAGCCGGCTTCCACAGAGAAGCCCCTGGACAGAAAAGGGAGGAAAGCAGAAAAGCAAGCAAGGGTGAGGAAAAGGGGAGAAGATCTTTCATGAAAATCCCAGGTTTCCTCAATGGAGGGGAATGCAGTAAAGCACTCACCCAAAAGGTCAGAGAAGTTATCCATAAGGATAAAAGAGAATTATTATAAATTGGCTTGTAGATGGCACCAAACACCAGTACAGTTAAACCACATAAACAAGAATAATTCACGGTTATGTTGGAGGGGTTGCCAAGAGACTGGCACATATATTCATATGTAGTGGAATTGTGAAGGTGTACAGAAATTTTGGCAAATGGTGTTTAAAGAGATAAATAACAGGAATTGATTTACAAATATCTCCAAGTATAGCATTATTATCTATATTTGATAAGGTTAATTGTACCCAGACAATGAAGGAGTTAATTACAAATTTATTAACTGCAGCAAGACTAATTATAGCAAGAAAATGGAAAACTCAAGACCTTCAAATAAAGGATTGGTGTAAAGAAGTGTGGAAAATTGCGATCAATGATAAGTTAACATGTTGAATCAAGGTTTAAAAAGAGTTAAGGAAAAGGAATTATTTTGAAGCTATATGGAAAATATTTGTGGAAAAGGCTATAATAAAAGAGGGAAATGTCACACCTCCACAAGAAGAATTACAATTTTGGAAAGCAGAGTAAGCTGGAATATAATTGGCTCTGGAAATGGGCTCACATTTAGGGTTAGGGTTTATGGTTAATAACTGGATCATATATAGTATTAGCAATATGTTAAATATAGTTGAAAAGAATAAACTTAAGAATGAAATTATTATAGCAATAATGAGTACAAGGAGAAAGAGATTTAGATACGCGAAATAAAAATATATAATCAATGTGATACATAAGATGTTGAATAAGTGTACGATGATGAAGGATCTGGAGAGAAATAGTAATGTAAGCTATTTGTGTTGTAATTTTTCTCTTTTTCACATTTATGTTGTTCACGTGGTGTTTTCGTTTTATTCTGTTATGTATTGTTCTTTTTCTTTAACAATTTTTTTTTAAAAAAAAGGTCAGTAGAAGGTCTGTATGAAACCATTCTGGTTTTTTGGGAGTGCTAAAAGACAGATTTTTCTTTCGCCCTCAATTCTGGAAGATCCCAACAAAGTTAACTGGGAACAAAGCAGGGAACTCTTTAAGTCTGACTCCAGGTACCTTGAGCTTTATCAAGGGCGTCCCTTCCAAACGAGCCCAGTTGGAAACTGTAGCCCTTTCAGTCCAAACGTTGATTCTCTTGAAAGGTATTCTTGGCATGAAGAGCTCTTACCCAGCTGCGCAGACTCTAAATTTCTGTGGCTGCAATTACAAAATTCAAGAATCATTTGCAACCGGTCTCACCCAACAGATTACAATACAGCTGGACCTCCACTTTCATGGATCTGATTATTTGCAAGCAGCTCTCCTTCCCCCACATTTTTCAGGTGCCTCTTTTCCAGGGCAACCTTCCCTCTCAGTGGCCACAATCAGGCTGCACAGTCCTTGAAAAGTCTGCCTTTGGTCCTCCTCCTCCTCCCCTAGCTGCTGCCTCCCAAATTCTCAGCCCCACCATCCTTCTCTTGATGCCCCACACATCCTCACAGGGAAGGAGTTGGGCACGAAAGAGGAAGTCTGGGGCCACCATGCTTTTTTGGGACGGCGGGGATTCTTCTGTGTAGCTGAGAGGTTTGCCTTGTTGTTAACTGGCACCAAGCTGGCTTCGACTTATGGCGACCCTACAGATGAGGAGACCCCCAAGCCTCTCTGTCCTCATCCACCCTGCCCAAACCCCAGGGATCTGTGCCTTCCTCGATGGGATCTCTCCATCTGTCATGGGGTCTTCCTCTTTTCCCCTTGCCCCCTCCCTTCCCAAACATCACCGTCTCTTCTAGGGAGTCCTGTCTTCTCCTGACTCGTGGACAAAGCCGGACAGCCTCAGTTGAGTCCCCTTGGCTTCTGGAAAGAGTTCAGCCTCAGTTTGCTCTGGGACCTGTTTCTTTGTCCATTTGGCCTTCCATGGTACCTGTAGAGCTCTCCTCTGCCCCATATTTCAAAGGAGGTCATTCTCTTCCTCACATCTTTCTTCACTGTCCAGCTTTCACAACCTAGAACCTGGAAGTAAGAGGGCATGGAGAATCCTGACTGTAGAATGCAATTATATCTCTTTACACTCCAGGATCTTGCCTTGTTGTTGTTGCTGTTGTTGTTGTTACTACTACTACTATTATTACTTGTCTTCATTATTTTTATTGCTATCCTGTATTTCTCCTGGTACAGACTTGAAGCAGCTTGCAGTGCTTGAAACTTCAGGGTCTTGCCTTGTTCCTCCACATATGCCCTTCCCAGTCCCAGTCTTCCTCTGCTTTCTCGACTGCAACCTCCCTTCCGGTCACTCAGGGTTCCCACCCCTGGAGAGAATGGTGGGGAGGGGGAGGCAGGACCACCTCTAAGTAGGCCATGGAAGTATGGATGCAGTCCTGGGGCTGCGATAAGAATCGTGCCATGGGATCCCAAGGGGGCCAAAACTTCTGGCCCAAAAATCTTCAAGGCGACCCTGGTCTCTGAAAGCTGCCCTCAGATGCCTCTCCTTTAAAGGGGAAAGCTCTGTTTCTGTGAACCTGCAAAGGCGTTCTGTGGGTTGCTGAAGCTGGCATGGTTGGGAATCCTGTCGGTTCCTGAGAACAGGGATCCTGCTGGGGAGGGAGGAAGGAAGCCCTGGGCACCCTCTCCTCCTCCATCCAGCTGCTGCCTGGCAAGAACAACTTGACGTCCAGATGGAGGTATTCTTTGATAGATATGGAGATGCTGGTGTGCAACAGTGTTTACATAGAGAGTTGCCTCTCCTTCTTGACATTTACTGTCAGGAACTGATTCAAACACACAGAATAACCATGCGGAAGCAAGCTTTTTTTCTTGAGCATGAACAGAGTAAAATGACTTCAGTGATTCAAACTGGGGAAATTTCCAGAGACAGTAAGTTATATCGCTACTTCCTTCCCACAAGCCAATTACGGATGACCTTGCTTCTCTAGCCTCTGCTATTTCCAGGTAACTACTGGTGAGAACTTGGGATGTTTTCTTTAACAGTGCTTAAGGAATGTTACTACAATGTGCAGCTGCAGGCAAAGCTATCTAACTACTTAGGCTACATATTACAATCATCTCACTACTACATAGCCCATCCATAATACTTTCCCAAACTAATTATGGAGAGTACCCCGACATTTACAGTCTATCAAACTAACCTAACATCCCTAGGTGGTCAGCTAACAGTATTCACGATATGTGATTATTATACAAGTCTGCTTGGAACGATGAAATAGTGCTTTGTGACTCCCGAAAGCCATACCCTTTGGTGGTAGGGCCATCTTCACCATCACTGGATAGGATGAACAAAGAGGTGGAAGCTGATAGGGTCCTGGGACTCTTTCAGCACCCTGCTTTCCCTAATCTACATGTTTCCTTGTTCAAAACAGTTCTAAAGAAAAGTTCAGGATTAATTATCTACTGTACTCATAAGTTGTCTTTTCAAGGAGGCAGGGGTATAAATATGACTTGCAAAATCCTGTGTAACATGTCTTGCACATCCTTCACTTGATATGCAGATCAGTCAGCCACATGTTTTAACAGAGAAATGCAGACTAAAATCATTTTACTGCCCACTCAAAAGATTTTAGCTTTCTGGACTTTCCCAGGTGAGTGTATGGGGTGGGGCAATAACAAGGCTAGTTGGGAGGTATCAAGCTCAAGGGTCAGATCCCAGCTCTATGTATCCATTCAGTGTTTGGATAGATGCACCATGTAGGGGCAGAACTCCCCAAGCATCATTCTTGTTCCAGAAACATTGACATTGCTTGGTGAAAGTCATCAATGTCACTTCACCCCACCAGACACCTGTTTTCCAAGCCTTCCTGTTGAACTTCCATATCTTCATCTTGGGTTTTTAGTTTGTCCACAGAATCTTAGAGTTGAAGAGACCTCAAGGCCATCCAGTCCAAACGCCTGCTATGCAGGAACACCCATCAAAGCACTCCCAACAGACGGCCATCCAGCCTCTGCTTAAAAACCTCCAAAGAAGGAGGAGACCCCACCACACTCTGAGGAGCATATTCCACTGCCGGACAGCTCTGACCGTCAGGAAGTTCTTCCTGAGGTTCAGGTGGAATCTCCTTTCCTGCAGCTTGAATCCATTGCTCCTTTTCCTAGTCTCTGGAACAGCAGAAAACAAGCCTGCTCCCTCCTTGACATGACATCCCTTCAAATACTTAAACATGGCTATTATGTCCCCTCTTAACCTTCTCTTTTGCAGACTAAACATCCCCAGCTCCCTCAGCCGCTCCTCATAGGGTTTCATGACTTCCAGACCCTTCACCCTCTTCTGGACGCCCTCTTCTGGGCATATTCCAGCTTGTCGATATCCTTCTTGAATTGAGGTGCCCAGAACTGGACACAGGATTATTCCAGGTAGGGTCTGAACAAAGCAGAACAGAGTGGTACCATTACCTTCCTCAATCTGGAGACCATGCTCCTATTGATGCAACCAAGAATTATGTTGGCTTTCTTGGCTGCCTCATCACACTGCTGGCTCATGTTCACCTTGTGGTCCACCAAGACTCCTAGATCCCTTTCACATGTACTGTTGTCCAGCATAGCATCCCCCATCCTATATCCGTGCATTCCATTTTTTCTGCCTAAGTGTAGGACTTTATATTTTTCCTCTGTTGAAATTCATTGTATTAGCCTTGACCCAGCTCTCCAATCTGTCAAGGTCACTTTGAAATTTGATCCTCTCCTCTGGGGTATTAGCAACCCCTTCCAATTTGGGGTCATCTGCAAATTTGATCAGCAAGACCTCCACACCTTCACCCAAGTCATTGATGAAGATGTTGAACAGCACTGGGCCCAGGACAGAAGCCTGTGGCACCTCATTAGTCACTTCACTCCAGAATGAAAGCAACCATTGGCGAGCACCCTTTGGGTTTGGTTGGTCAACCAATTACCAACCCACCTAACAGTAGCCCTGTCCAGCCCACAATTTACTAGCTTATTTGCAAGAATGTCATGGGGAACTTTGTCAAAGGCCTTACTAAAGTCAAGATATGCTATGTTTACAGCATGCACTTCTTTTATCAAGCTTGTAACCCTATCGTAAAAAGAGATAAGATTCGTCTGGCATGACTTATTTCTGAGAAATCCATGTTGACTTTTAGTGATTACAGCATTGTTTTCTAAGTAATTACAAACTGACTAATGATCTGCTCTAGGATCTTTCCTGGTATTGATGTCAGGTTGACTGGACAATAATTATTTGGGTCCTCTTTTTTCCTCTCTTTGAAGATGGGGATGACATTTGCCCTCCTCCAGTCTGCTGGGACTTCTCCTGTTCTCCAAGAGTTCTCAAAGATTATCGCAAGTGGTTCAGAAATGACTTCTGCCAGTTCTTTTAATATCCTTGGATGTAATTCAGTTATTTGGGTCCTTTTCCCCCCTTTTTGAAGATGGGGATGATATTTGCCCCCTTCCAGTCTGCTGGGACTTCTCCTGTTCTCCAAGAGTTCTCAAAGATTATTGCAAGTGGTTCAGAAATGACTTCTGCCAGTTCTTTTAATATCCTTGGATGTAATTCAGTTATTTGGGTCCTTTTTCCCCCTTTTTGAAGATGGGGATGACATTTTCCCCCTTTCAGTCTGCTGGGACTTCTGCTGTTCTCCAAGAGTTCTCAAAGATTATCGCAAGTGGTTCAGAAATGACTTCTGCCAATTCTTTTAATATCCTTGGATGTAATTCGTCTGGCCCTGGCAACTTGAATTCATCTGATTTAGCCAAATATTCCTATACTACTTCTCTATTTATTCCGTGCTGCATTTCCCCCTGCCCTTCCTTACTTGCTCCCCATCCCTTAGGTTGAGTACTTCTATCCGTTTGGGAGAAAACTGAGGCAAAGAAGGTGTTGAGTAGTTCTGCCTTCTCCCTTCCCTCTGTCCAGTCTGGTTATTCTCACAAAACCTTCCTGCTGGTATCACATTCCTCCTCTCTGATCCTCCCTCCAGCTGCCAGATGCCCCTGGGCACCAACTATTGCCAGATCATCTCTGAGGGCAACAAGAGCCCTTTGAAACCTGACCTGGATACAAGCTGCAGTCAGGGATTGGTAATGGATACATTTTTGTAAATGCCAATTAACAATGAATATACTACAATATATATAGCAAATAGTAGAAGATACTTTGAAAAGGTACATTGTATTTCTCGGTATCTCTAATCCCTTTTGTCTATTGCCTGAAGTAAATCTATTTTCCCCGAAAACATGACAGGATCCTGGCCTCGTGACACTGTCCAGCAAAGCAGCTGGAGGATATACTATGGAAACCATGCCCTATGGGGATAGAGAGCTGGGGATGTTTAGTTTGCAGAAGAGAAGGTTAAGAGGGGACATGAGAGCCATGTTTAAATATATGAAGGGATGGCATGTAGAAGAAGGAGAGGGCTTGTTTTCTGCTGCTCCAGAGACCAGGACAAGAAGCAATGGATTCAAGCTGCAGGAAAGGAGATTCCACCTGAACCTCAGGAAGAACTTCCTGACAGGGCTGTCCAGCAGTGGAAGATGCTGCCTTGGAGTGTAGTGGAGTCTCCTTCCTTGGAAGTTTTTTTTTTTTAATAATAATCTTTATTCAAATTTACAACAAACTTTAAAAACATCAGCATCACTACATACTATACTCACAACAATTCTGCGTCACACCTTTTCCCCTTTCCCACCTCCTCCATTCACATAAACATCCATTGTTTATTTACAAGGTCTTTCTTTCTTCCTTTTCATCTTTTCGTCTTCAATTCTTCTGTTACTTACTTATCATATATCCTTACATTCATTTCACACATTACTTCATTCAAATCCTTCTCACTCGTTCTTACATCCCGCAAACAGTCTGTAATTATGATAATTTCTAAAAGTAATTTCTTACATACTTTACTTCCTCAACATCACCTTATCTCATTTCAATCATAATTTACAACGTTTCTCTTCTTACCTTCCCCATCAGGGGTTTTTCTATATTTAACAGTGTCTATTCTTTAATTACTTGCTCACAGTTGGTTGTATTTATCTAGTTCAATTATGTCCATTTAATTGATCTCTAACATCTCTTTCTCCGTGTAATATTCTTAATTCACCTCCTGTTGTCCTTTTTATTTTTCAGTCTCTATAATACCTTTAATATAATATAATATTATAGCTTTAGACCATTCTCTCACACTCTTGAGTCTTTCTAATTCAACAAATTCTTCTATTTTACTCCATCTTTCTACATATTGACTCTGCATTTTTCCTTGAATTATCCCAGATAACCTATCCATTTCTTTCAGCTCTATTACCTTTGTCAATCATTCTCCAATTTG
>CAOLHI010008210.1:0-13746 GCA_948474755.1 Ctenosaura bakeri | reverse complement strand
GCAGCTCTGGTTAGAGAAAATGAAGGAATGTTTTGAGAAATGGAAACCATGGAAATTGAACGTTTACCAGAAGGCGGTGTACATCAAGAGTTACCTCATGCCCTTGGCTTTGAATTTGGCCGCAGTCTACCCACCCCCGCAAAGCCTGCTAAGGAAGCGGAAAAACGGGTTTTCCGATTTCTCTGGGAACGGCCTATATTCTCCGGTCCAATAACCCTGTTCGTCTTCCTTCTTATCAGGTCCCGACAAAATGTACCATATTTAGACACCCACCGAGCTACATCCTGAGCGGGGATGGTGGTGGTTGAAACTTATGGTCAAGACCTTTGTATCCCCCAAAATAGCGGGACCATCTCATATTCAGTCAACAACTCTGGGCTCAAACGTTTCACCGTTTTGCACTTCATCCAGAACTCTTTGTAGACCTTTTCAGAAGCTAAACAAACATCGATTTCCCTAGATCCTGTAAACCCAATCACCGCCACAATGTCCTCAGGGGCATCCAAAGTATCCCTAAGGAGCCTCTTTTGAATATAAGCCCTGGATCCTCTCCAAGCTCTGACCCCAGATATCTGAAGCGCACAACATAGCGCATTCTAGGATTCCTGACATCTGAAGCTTGATGAAAAAAACTGTCTAAATATTCCTCTTCCTCTTCGGTCAAGCCTGAAATATTGGAGGGTCCAGCAGTGCCAGTGCCCCGCCCTGTGATGCTAGCATACGTCCTGTCTTCTCTTTGTTGTGGTTTGCCACAAGCTCCGCCACCGGCAGTTGGGCGGCAAAGCAGAAGCTCCACGAGGTGCCTCCCCTTGGGTGTCATCGCCACGTGTATCATCTCCCTCCCTCTCCTTTCTGTGTCTGTCTGGCGGAGGGTTTAGACTTACACTTATTCCCTTTGATGTCACATTATTTCCAGAGTCCATTCTAGGCCTTGTCGGAAAACGGCCGTTACCGGAGGCATCCGCATCTTCCAATGTCTCTTTTGCCGTGCCCCCGGCTCCCTAGTTCTCATCTCGGTCATCAAAAAGGGGGTTGTTCTGTTCTCCCTAGGGAAAGAAACACCCAAACCGGCAGCATCTTCCTTTGAGGTCCCCCCAGCCCCCCCATCCTGACCCAGCCCTTCTCTTTGCTCTCCCACACCAAACCCATTTCCACCCTCTCCAGCCACCAGTCCCACTTCTGTATCCACTCTATCTCCCCAGCTTTCTCCCGTCTCGGTCTCTTGCTCACTCTAGCACATCCTCCGGTTAGGTCGGAATCGCTGATGTCGCTCAAAGTCCCTCTAAGTCCTAATTTCCCGCACCTTCCCGTTGTACATGGCTCCCCATCCTCTGCACCTCCCTCCTCCCTCTCGCCTCTCTCGGATCCTCACCGGTTGCTGGGGGCGGAACCGTAGCGTGGCGCGCCCCCAGGCTGGAACTCAGGGCCTCACGTCCCGCAGGGCTCCTCTCTGAGCCACAACGCCGGGTCCGGTTCTTTCCAGTTCCTAACTTTTCCGTGATTTTCTCTTGTCTGGTTCCCTGGCCTCGTCGGATCAAAACCTGACTGCTTGGCAATCTTTCTGCGCTGTCGTAAGTCTGCCGTGACCATTAAGAGCCACTCCATCCAGGCTTCTCTGCTCACCATCTTGGACATATTGTCCATTTGTGTCCAAACCAAAAGGAGTCTGGTTCTCTGGGGCACATTCCCAGGTCCTATGGATCTCTTGAAAGGTCTTTGTCAATTGGTCCTCCCTCAGCCAGTCCGGCAGAACGATAACAGAGGTCTTTGGCTTCCTGCCCAGTAGCAAATGCTCAACAATCTCCAAGGCTAGAAGTCCTGGCGTAGGACACCTGCTCCTGAGACTGTTCCTCCATCCGCAATCCTGACAGCAGCGATTTTAGCAAAGGAAAGCTCTTCTCTAGGATACCCCAAAGTTTATCTCGCTGTACTTTTTGAAACTGGGCAAGCGTTCTCAGAGCCCGGGAGGGCAATGTGTGCCACCGTGTAGCCCCAGAGTTTCAGCGTATCATACTTGTCAAAGTCTTTTGGGAACATTGGTTCCTTTGTTCCAAGGAGTGTAGAGACATCGTCCAGGCTGCTGAGATCTGCCTTTCTCGGGAAAGGATTGTGTTTTTGGAACCTTCTGAAAGAGTTCCCTCCCTCCTCGCCCCTTCTCCCTCCTCCACGCTTTGGAAATCTGTGTCATATTGGCGAATTAAATAGTCCTTTGTGACCTTTTTCCCTGTGGAGAGACCTTTTCCTCCTTCCACTGTTTCCTCGTCACTCTTTTCTTCTGGGATTCACCCCCAGCGCCTTCCTCCTCCATCTCCTCCTCCTCCTCACTGCTGCTTTCCACCGAGCTCTCGCTGCTCGCGAAGCAGAGAAGAAATGCCAGAGCACTCCATGCCACTCTCCCTTCGCTCTTGGAAGGAGGGCCCCTCCAGTCTCTCCACTCCCTCACTTCCAGATTCGTTTGCAAGTTTTATTGGGTTAAAGGTACAGTCCTGCAAGCTGCCCAGCACAAGCCTCCTTCTCTGTCTCCTCTGGCTTGTGAGGCTGTGCGTGCTTCGTTTTGAATAGGCTCTACAGGACACAGTTCTTCTTCCAAGCATTCCCTGGTTTGAGTGGGGAGCGATCTCTACTTGTATTCAAAGCCTCTTCAACTAGAAACTTTCTACTGCGAAGCTTTGGCTCCCTGTCTCTTCTAATCTTTGTATGTTCTTTACTTTTCTCCTCTTTGGTTTTTAAAACAAATTGGTCTAATAAAAGTCCTTTCCTTTCTCATAAACCTGCAGGTCTTTCCTGACTTCTTCATTCTGCTCATTGATGCCAGTTACAATATTTACAAGGGATTCATACTCCTCTTGCTTTCTTTCCCCACTGGCTTCCTCAACAGGCTCCTGCCATAATCATTTAACTCCTGGAGGGCCTCTCTGATCCAATCCACCCCCAAGTACTGTTCTGTTTTGCATTTCTCTCAAATAAAAGTCCCTCTGCAAACATTCTGTGGCTTCCTCTGGTTCTGTGAGCTTTGAATTCAAACTCTTTAGTAGATTCCTCCAGACAGTCCTAAAACTCTCCCAGTTTTTCTGTATTCAAGCAATATGTTTCTTTATACTGATTAAAGAAAAAGAAATCCTGCAAAAAGTTTTCAGCAGTAGCCAAACCCAGGGTTTTTCCTCCCCCCTCCTCTAGGGCCTGTTTCACTGGTCACAGCAGGCTCTAAGCAGCCCTAGTTTACTTTCAGTTTTGCTGGCTGAGTTTGTTTGTTTCCTAAATGGCTGCCTGCTTCTTTCTGCAGCACAGAGTTTGTTCCTTGGGGATTTGGAATGTCTTCTCCTTCCTGGATATCTTTCTGCAGTCAGAGTCCACTTTTAATTCCCCTTGCAGTAAGTTTGTGCTGCCCTTACAGGCAGTTTCTGTTTCTGCCATGCCTGCCACGCCCTGTTCTTTCAGAGCTGACTGAAACAATTCCTCCCTCCTTCTTGGTAGCTTTTTCCTTGAAACCTCCTTCCCTGGAGTTTCTGATATTTCCTTGGCACTACCAGAAGCCAGTCCAGCCCCAAATCCCTTCTCAGTTTCAGAATCCACAGTACTCACAGTGCTTTCTGCTCCTTGCTTGCCAGTTTCAACACTCTTCAGTTTCTTTCTCTTTCCTTTCCTGGGAAGCCATTGCTTGCTGTAAAGCCTCTGCAAGTTTTCCTGGGGGCTGAGTTTCAATGCCCCAAACCCCTCAAAATTCTTCTTTTGAGGTTCCATTCTTGACTCCCCTGATGCCTGAAGGGTTCCACTGCCTACCCCAATTAGTGAGGTTGCAGCATTTTCACTGGATTCTTTGCTTTCCTGGGAAGCCATTGCTTGCTGTAAAGCCTCTGCAAGTTTTCCTGGGGGCTGAGTTTGATCTGCCCCAAACCCCTCAAAATTCTTCTTTTGAGGTTCCATTCTTGACTCCCCTGATACCTGAAGGGTTCCACTGCCTACCCCAATTATTGAGGTTGCAGCATTTTCACTGGATTCTTTGCTTTCCTGGGAAGCCATTGCTTGCTGAAAAGCCTCTGCAAGTTTTCCTGGGGGCTGAGTTTGATCTGCCCCAAACCCCTCAAAATCCTTCTTCTGAGGTTCCATTCTTGACTCCCCTGATGCCTGAAGGGTTCCACTGCCTACCCCAATTAGTGAGGTTGCAGCATTTTCACTGGATTCAGCAGAATCCACTATTTTGCTGAAAGGTATTGAGGAGCTGTAAAAAGCACAACCTCCTCCTTTGAAAACAGGGTTAGGGTTAGGGTTAGGGTGTTAGGTTTAAGTAATTTAAACCTAAATTAGGTTAGGGAACGGCTGCTTTTCCCCTGCCTCGGGCGGTGGCCTTTAGGAAAACGGAACAGGGAGGCCTTAACCTACCCGCACTGCGCCTAAAGTTTCTGGCTACTTTTCTCAGCCAGAACTTTGGAAAGTTTAGCCAGTGGTTTTGTCAGCAGACAGGCCTAGAGGGGTGGGTTGCTCTTTTTGCAGAACATTGGGTGAAGGAGAGTTGGGCAGAGAAGTGGTGGGGAGAGGAACCGGTGCCTTTCCGGGTGACAGCCGCCATGAGACACGCGGGCCCTGACTTCCTCAGGGAGGTCTATGGGCAGATTCAGCAAAACGGGGTCTTGGCGGAGTGGTTTAAGACCAAAGGGGGATCTATGCGAGATTTGAAGCGTTACGTATACTGGGAAATGGTGGGCGTGGTGTTTTTTCAGCTGCAGTTGGAAAAAAATGCCAAGAAGGACCATTTGTCCGTGTATTTAAAAGAAGTGCCCAGAAACATCGAATGTTTCACGGACCGGAGGATCCCCTTCGGTCTGTGGGACATTCGATGGAGATTCTACCATCAAATCTATTATTTAAAAGGAAACCAACCGTGGCTGAAGGAAACAGAACAAATATGTCCTAGACTTTTGTGTCAAAGACAAGCCTCTGTTAGTGGAAGTCAAGCCAAGGAGACTACGGAGCACTTTATACAGGACTGCCCGTTGGCCAAGGAAACATGGAAGAAGATAGCTGCCGCCCTTGACTGGCCAGACTTGGCACGACAGCCTTGGGAGGCGGTGGCGTCTGGATTGGAGCCGGAAACCAGAGTCAGAGGACCACATCGATACCTGGGGGGAAAAAGGAAGAGAGGACATAACGGGAGGCTTGTTAATTTGTTCTGGGTTGTTCCCTGGTCAACCGTAAGACTGGTTAACTTATATATTTTGCTGGCTTTGGTTTTCCAGAGGAAAAAAGAGTTAGTTACACAGACAAAAGTGGACGTTAACGTTGCTGTTCGGTTTGTAGTGAATAAAATAAAAACTCTAAGTGAAACAGAAAGAGGCAGGATGTCTTCAAAGAGATGGAAGGAGTTCTGGCCATGGCTGGCAGAAACAACACCTGGCATAACTTGAGGTGTAGGATATGCACTTATGATAGTCATATTAATAACTTTTTGTACTTTCTTTGAAGAAATGTAATATCTTGTAAAATTTGTAATATTTTGAAATGTTGTTTTAATAATGTTAATTTGTTATTCCATTTTTAATTTGAATTTGTAATAAGCAAATGTGTTTGTAGGATGTTAAAATTTTAATAAAATTACTTAAACCTAAAAAAAAAAAATTACTTAAACCCAACCCTAGCCCCAACCTTAACCCTAGCCCTAGCCCTAGCCCTAACCCTGGCCCTAAACTCTCTGGTTCACTGTTTCTAACTGGCTCCTCTCTACCTCCTCCGGCAAACCCAAAGGTGTAGTCTCACTATATGGGATAGGGGTGGAATGGATGGGGAAAGAAGGGATGGTGAAGCGGACACGGGGCCATGGGGTCAGGAAGGCGGGATGGAAGGGAGCAGGAACACAATGGCACGTTCCAGGAAAAAAGGCCTGTTTTTTGCGGTCTTTAGAAAACACGCTGGAGGACCACTTGGGGTCTTTTTGGGAGGGGACGAGGTGCAGATCTCAGGTAAGTAGTCCACTCCTAGTCCGGTCCAAGATGCAAACGACCTCCATGAGAGGACGCACTGCCCCGTTCTAATGGCCGGGTGGGAAAGGGGCCAAATCTTAACACAGTTATTTTTTAAAAAAAATAATTGTCTGGTGAGATTGTGTGATCTGTTGGCACTCCTTGGATGCTTCTGTGCTGGGGAAGGAGAGGAAACGAAGACCCCTTGTCTATGGGAGTTTTTGGAGGATGAGGGAGGTCCCGTTTACCCTTAGCATGTATGTCAACTAGCCCTGAATCGTTTGGTATCAGTGGTTGAATTATCTACAAGGTCAAATGAGCTGAATGGAATACAGAACACCACCAATGCCAGTGTTGGATTCAATGTTATCATGGGCACCGCAAATTTTTGGGGTTTTCCCCCCCATTTTTTTTATGATGGGGAGGTTAATTTTTGTTGTTGTTGTTGTTATATCTTTTGGGTTTTTTTTTTTTCCCTTTTATTTTTGCTATAAAAATTTTTTTTTTTTGCTATAAGAATTATGTGCAAATTACAAGACAAACTGCGTTTTTGCCCCTTCCCCCCTCTCCACAACCCACCCTGGGACAGTATTTCACAATTAATTTCTTTTCCCTTTACGTGGCATATCATTTAGCTCTTTCCTCCACCTCCTCCTCCTCATAGCTCTCTCTCTCTCTCCTTGACAAACTGGTCTGTTTCTCCCACTGGCTGTACGATTTTCCTCGCGGCTGATCTAGAGAGAACCTCCTCTCCTCCAATATAAAACCAGACAGCATAGAGTCTGCTGTATCGTCTCACTTTTTCTCATCCCTTCGCACATAGGCAATCTCTGCCCGTGTTCAATTAAATATCCCTCCTCTTTTTGTCCCCCAGTATCCTTAACTTTAAAGAATCGGCCATCTTTTTTTTTTATTTTCAATTTCCTCCTACAATTCTATTAATTTCCTGTTCATTTTTTAAAAATTTTTTTATACTTTTTCACACTCCCACCACATACGAATGTAGGTTGCTTTAAAGCCACATCCGTGCCAACATTCAATGGCACCCTTTTTTATAAAATAAAGACGGTTGATGTGGTGTTTTATATCTTCCTATTAATTTCATCTGTTGTCCTCTTACTTTATTATTTTTAATAGTAGCCATTGTTGCCTTTCTCTTTTATTCATCCTAAGATCTGCTTCCCATATTCCTAATAAGCTCTCTACCAAATAAAACTGATTATCTGAAAACATTCTGTAATTGTGCCACCAATCCTTTTGCTTCCTTCCTTCTCATCTTCAGTAATCCTTCAAAGGAGTTTTGGGCATTCTTTTTCCCCATCATTTCCTGAATTTTTTTTCCCATTCCATAATTGTAGCCAATATTTTTCTCTAACACTCCATAACTTCCTTATTCTGTATATATTCTTCCAAGCATTAAATTCACTACCGTGCAATAGGTGTTAATTCTCCACATTTCCTTAATATTATCCCCTTATTAGATTCATTTTTTTATTTAAACATTCTGTTCATACCTATCTTCAATTTTTTTCCCATTTTCCCCATACCTGCCACATTGTCCAAAGGTCCTTAATTTCATCTAATTTTCTTCCCTAGGATCTTACTTCCTATCATTGATTTAAATTCCATGTTGTCTATGTATTTTTTATCCTTCTTGGGTGTCAGGTTCAAAATCCAATATTCTTGCTATTTGGAAAGCATCATAATATTTTTCAAGGGAGGGAAGAGGTTATATTTTTTGCACTTTAGTAAGGCTGTTACCTCATTCCAGGGGGAAAGTTTTTTTTAAAAATTTTTTTTATGTAAATAGTAAGTGCTGTATTGTTTTCCAATTTTCTGTTTCATTTTTGGAGGGGTTCTTATCTAGTTTTCTAGGGTCTGTTTATATGGTTTTTTTTCTTTTACCGATGTCTCTTTATGTTTATGTTTATCATTGTTAAAAAAAACACGATTAAACTAAAGAGGGAAAGCGTTCTCTGGGTCCCAGCCTGCACCCCCCTCTGCCTCCTCCCTCCAGCTTGGTTTCTTCTCACCTCTTTTCCTGCGTTGTTGTTCTTTGCAGAGCAAACCAGCCATTCTCCCTCCCAGGTGGTGAGGGGTGGAGGTAGCGGTGGTGGGGCAGAGACCCTGGGGCCTCCCGGGAGGAGGTTTGTCCCCTTCCTGGGCCCCAGGCTCTGGAAGGGGGGGGAGGGAGGGGGGAGGGGGGAGGGGGGGGAAGGGAGGGGAAATCCTTTTGGGTGCATCTGGAGGCGAAGGGAGGAGGAGGAGGGGAAAAGCACCTCCTGGCCGGGCGGGGAAGCGGTGGGTGCCTTTGGGGTGGTCGTCAACATCTCCAGCCACTTGCTCTATTTTATGTTGAAGTTGTTCTGCTACTTTTTTTTTGCACTTCCACTTTTTTGTTACTTTCTGTTACTTTGCTGTATTTCCCAGGAATTTTTCTTGGTATTATTTGGTTATTTACGCAAAGTATCCTCCCATAGAGGTTTCCTTGCATGCCAAACCTTTTTGATGTTAGTTCCTTTCTTTAAATCTCTTTCAAAGAATTCTTTGATGTCGCTCTTTGTTTTTGAAGTTACTTCTTCATCCTCCAAGATTCATTTAGTTCCCTCGAATTCTTTCCTTGTCTTTCTCATCAGCATCCTTGCTCCTTACTCCTTCTGCACAGTAAGTGTCTGTGTCGTCTCATCCCTACCTTTGTCCCCCTTGCCCAGGCCTCTGCTGTTGTTTGCTGTCTTCTCCTCTGGGGAAACCTCTGCCTCGGATTAGATCCTCCCCTCCCGGGTCTCCAAGGCAGGGCAGGACGCCTGACGATGTCAATTTGATGTGTACGGATGACCTCTTACTGAATTCAGCGGGGCTAATTAAGCCTTTTCCAAGCCTATTTTTCCACTGTCTTGATGAGTGTCTTCAGCTAGCAAATGTAAGGGGAGATCTCATCGATAGCCAGCCAACCACACACATACGACTTTCATGGAGTCGCTATACTACTGCTAGGTGGTGAATTTTGGCTTGGGGTGTCTTGCTTCACCCATCCTGCCACGGTGAGGCCTTCTAGTTTTTTTCCCCGCTATTTTCCAGGAATTTATTGAAAGATGTTCTCATTCCACAATAAATTTTTTTAAAAAAAATAATAACCAGGCACTTTGCCTTTTTCCATTAGGCTTTCTTAGTCAATGTCCTTTTCAGACTTGTGGCCATACTCCGGCCCCATTTTTCCCGCCTCGCCTGGTTTTCCCTTTGGGGGTATAGCTGTAGCAGTGGGCTTTCTGATGGGAGGGAGGGGTGTGAGTCCCTGAAGTTTGCAGAGAAAAAAGGTTTAGTTCCCTCCCAGCATTATTATCCTTGCTGACTTCAGCCAGAAGGACCCCCCCCCCCCCGGACCTTCCTTGACCCCATTTTTTTTTCTTCTTGCCACCCTGCAGCTATCTGTGCAAACTGGGGAATCTCCCGGGCATATAACCAAGGGCCCGGAATCCTGAAATCTCTTCCCAGGCCTACTTCTCTGGGTAGCCCAAAATAGGGGAGACCTGCTGAATCTAGAAGATGAGGCAAGTGTTACACCACTGGGGAACTAGTCCCAAGGTTTTCTCCAATCAGAATGACTAAGGGGACTCAAGCTCCAGCCCTTGTGTGTTCCCTGAATGGGGAACTGGAAGAAGAAAGGGATGGGCAATTCACGCCCTCCTCCCTCTCCGTGGCAGGGAAATTCCTTTCTGAGACCATCAGCTTGGGGGGTCTGAAAGGAGACCCCCTGATTCAGCTTCGCACAGGGCAAGGTATTCTTCTGAGGGAAAATAATCCATGGGACACAGCTACTGGGGTCTAACAGTGCTAGCCATGATCGGAAACTCAGTCCTTCAGTTTGGAGTCAAGAATGAATTGCTATCTAAGGTTGCTACTGCTACTGCTAATCCTAGGAGATTACTATCTCTGTAAATAGTTAAACACCCAAACTTCAAGTACTTTATTGCAAAATACGAAGGATTTGGTGAAGGAGCCCAGGGAAGCCTCAGAAGAGGCGAGTTCTGGTTGTTGGCGACTCTTTGCTAAGAGGAACTGAAACAGCAATCTGCAAAACGGACAAGCTCAATCGAGAGGTCTGTTGTCTTCCTGGGGCCAGGATCAACCACGTAACGGAGAGGCTAACCAGGCTAGTCAAACCCACTGACTATAAGCCCCTCATTTTGGTTCATGTCGGAACCAATGACACTGCGAGGAGCAGCTTAAACCACATTGCAAAGGACTACGAACGTATGGGGACAAAGCTTAAGGACCTTGGTGTGCAGGTGGTCATTTCGTCTCTCCTCCCCGTTCAAGGATACGGCGCACGTAGGGAAAGGGCAATAGTAGAGGTCAACAACTGGCTCCGCACATGGTGCCGCCAACAACGGTTTGGGTTTTTGGAACATGGCCTGAATTTCCATGAACATGGGCTTCTGGCGAGGGATGGGCTGCACCTCACAAAACTGGGCAGGAATGTTTTTGCTAACAGTCTTGCAAGGAAGATTAAGAGGTCTTTAAACTAAGTTCCACTGGGGAGGGGGACAATATTATTCAGGGCAAGGACTCATAGAACACAGGGGTAAAAGGCCCAAATGATACTGGACAAGTAGTACAAGTGGCCAATGGCGGGAGGAGTAGAATCAATAGTACAGGACTTGCAGGAAGGGCCCAGGGACTTAAGTGTCTCTACACTAATGCAAGGAGTATGGGAAACAAGCAGGATGAGCTTGTACTCCTAGTACAAGAAAATAAATACGATTTGATAGGCATCACTGAGACCTGGTGGGATGAGTCTCATGATTGGAATACAGGAATAGAGGGGTATAGACTCTTTTGTAAAAATAGACCAAGCAAGAAAGGAGGAGGAGTAGCCTTGTATGTCAAGGATGTTTTCACCTGTGAAGAGATCCAGGACTTAAACCCAGAAAGCCAGGTCGAGAGCATTTGGGTAAGAATTAAGGCAGCGAGAAACAATAGGGATATTCTGGTGGGGGTTTACTACAGACCTCCAACCCAGGCTGAGGACTTGGATGACGCCTTCCTCAACCAAATGACTGCACATTCAAAGAGGAGGGATACAGTAATAATAGGAGATTTCAATTACCCGGATATATGCTGGCAGTCAAACTCTGCCAAGACAGCAAGGTCCAGCAAGTTTCTTGCTTGTCTTGCAGACAACTTCATGGTCCAGAAGGTGGAAGAGGCCACAAGGGGATCAAATATTCTAGATCTCATCCTGACCAACAGGGATGACCTTGTGAATGAGGTAGAAGTGGTTGGATCTTTAGGGGGGAGTGACCATGCCCTGTTGGAATTTGGCATTCAGTGGGAAGGAGAAGATAAGGGTAGCCAGACACTCATCTTAGATTTTAAAAAAGCGGACTTCTGTAAACTTAGGGAGCTGCTGGCTGGAATTCCGTGGTCAGGAATAGTGAAAGGGAAAGGAGTTCAGGAGGCATGGGAGTTCCTTAAAAGGAGATACTGAAGGCACAGTCTAAAACTGTGCCAATAAGGAGGAAAAATGGAAGGCATCTGAAGAAACCAGAATGGTTGACTAAAGAACTCTCAGCTGAGCTAAGAGTTAAGAGAAACACGTATAGGAAATGGAAGAAGGGGAAACCACCAAAGAAGAATTTAAGCAAGTAGCCAGGAGATGTAGGGAGGAGGTCAGAAAGGCTAAAGCACAGAACGAACTTAGGCTGGCCAGAGACATTAAAAACAATAAAAAGGGTTTTTTTAAATATGTCCGCAGCAAAAGGAAAAAGAAGGAGACAGTAGGGTCGCTACGCAGAGAAGATGGCGAATTACTCACAGGGGGGAGAGAAAAGGCAGAGCTACTTAACACCTTCTTTGCCTCCGTATTTTCCCAGAAGGATACAAGCACTCAACCTGGCGGTAGGGGAGCAGGGGAGGAAGCAGAGGAAATGAGGCACTTAATAAGTAGAGAGGTGGTACAGGAATACCTGGCCGCATTGGATGAATTCAAGTCTCCAGGGCCAGATGAATTGCATCCTAGGATATTAAAAGAGCTGGCAGAGGTCATTTCGGAACCGCTTGCTATAATTTTTGAGAAATCTTGGAGGACAGGAGAAGTTCCAGCAGATTGGAGGAGAGCAAATGTTATCCCCATCTTCAAGAAGGGAAAAAAAGAGGACCCAAATAATTATCGGCCAGTCAGCCTGACATCAGTACCCGGAAAGATCCTGGAGCAGATCATTAAGCAGTCAGTTTCTAATCATTTAGAAAGCAACGCGGTAATCATGAGAAGTCAACATGGATTTCTCAAAAATAAGTCATGCCAGACTGATCTTATCTCTTTTTATGATAGAGTTACTAGCTTGATAGATGAAGGGAGTGCTGTGGATGTAGCATATCTCAATTTCAGTAAGGCCTTTGACAAAGTTCCCCATGACATTCTTGCAACAAAGCTAGTAAAATGTGGGCTGGACAGGGCTACCGTTAGTTGGATTTGTAATTGGTTAACCGGCCGAACCCAAAGGGTGATCACGAATGGCTGCTTTTCATCCTGGAGAGAAGTGACTAGCGGGGTGCCACAGGGTTCTGTCCTAGGCCCAGTGCTGTTCAATATTTTTATCAATGACTTGGATGAAGGAATAGAGGGCATGCTGATCAAATTTGCAGATGACACCAAATTGGGAGGGGTTGCTAATACGCCAGAGGACAGGATCAAAATTCAAAATGACCTGGATAGATTGGAGAGCTGGGCCAGGGCGAACAAAATGAAATTCAACAGAGAGAAATGTAAGGTCCTACACTTAGGCAGAAATAATGGAATCCACAAATATAGGATGGGGGACACGTGGCTGGATAGCAGTACGTGTGAAAGGGATCTGGGAGTCTTCATAGACCACAAGCTGAACATGAGTCAGCAGTGTGATGCGGCAGCCAAGAAAGCCAATGCAATTCTCGGCTGCATCAATAGGAGTCTGGTGTCTAGATCGAGGGAGGTACTGGTACCACTCTACTCTGCTTTGGTTAGACCCCATCTTGAATACTGTGTCCAGTTCTGGGCACCCCAATTCAAGAAGGATATTGACAAGCTGGAGCAAGTCCAGAGGAGGGCGACCAAAATGGTGAGAGGCCTGGAAGCCATGCCCTATGAGGATAGACTTAGAGAGCTGGGTATGTTTAGTCTGCAGAAGAGGAGGTTAAGAGGGGACATGATAGCCATGTTTAAATATTTGAAGGGATGCCACGTAGAGGAAGGAGGGGACTTGTTTTCTGCTGCTCCAGAGACCAGGACAAGGAGCAATGGATTCAAGCTGCAGGAAAGGAGATTCCACCTGAACCTCAGGAAGAACTTCCTGACAGTCAGGGCTGTCCGGCAGTGGAATGTGCTGCCTCGGAGTGTAGTGGAGTCTCCTTCCTTGGAGGTTTTTAAGCAGAGGCTTGATGGCCATCTGTCAGGATTGATTTGAGGGTGTTCCTGCATGGCAGGGGGTTGGACTGGATGGCCTGTGTGGTCTCTTCCAACTCTGAATTTCTATGATTCTATGATTCTATGATTCTATGTGAATGTTGGTAAGAACCCCAACGAAATGAAAGTCTCCCTCTCCTCTGGCCAAAATCAGAGGAGCAATTCCCACCATGAAAAGGACCATCTGATACCAACGGCCTTCCTTTTCCACCCAAGGCATGAAGAATTTTCTAAATGATACTGAAATCTTTAAAAAGCGGACGGAAAGAAAACTTCACCCTCATTTGCCACATTCAGTAACTACAGTTCTTCTCAGCCCCTGCTTTATAGGGCTTGTTATGAAGGTCCTCT
>CAOLHI010008209.1:0-10322 GCA_948474755.1 Ctenosaura bakeri | reverse complement strand
GCCTTATCGCACAAGGCAGGTAAATCACACAGCTGGATAATAGTGTCTTTGACATTGTTGTTCTGCCATGGGAGAATGTTTGCATTTATTAACATAAATGATCCATCAATCACTTCCTTTTCTGCTTCTGTTGTGCTATGATTTCTTGGGAGAAAGTTCAGTTTCATTTCATGCCAATTTTGAGTGGTCAGGGGGTATTCAGTGGGTGTGCTGTGGATGGGGAAATGTTGGCCTGCCTATAGTGATCACGGGAGAAGGAGAAGAAGAAGGGGAGGAAATTTCAATTTGGTTTCCTTACAGCTGGCAAAGTAACTGAGAAACTTTTACCCATTTTTTCTCTATATGGAAAACCCTTTGCGAAATGACTGTACCCCCAACTGGGGCTTGTCAGGAAAGCCAAAGCTTTACTCACTGCCCCCCTCCTTTTCCAGCCCTGTTCTGGAGTCTCTCTCTTTCTGTTTCTCTCTCTCGCATTTTCCCACTCATTCTCACACACCTGGAAATGTAAGTGGAAAAGAGTCTTACAGTTTTAAAAAAATATTCATTAATCCATTAATTCTTGCTTTCTTCTAGCTTCAAACTTAACTAAGTGCTGGCAAATGAAAGCTAGCATTGACCAGACAGATAAAGGAAAAGCTTTCATCTGCCAGTGATTAATTAAGTCTGAAGTTAAAATTCTGGTCTTCTAAATAAGAACTGCCCACCCCAAGGGATAATAAATAAGCATAAGACTGTTCATGAATATTTCAGAGGGGGGTATCTCTCTCTCTCTCTGAGCACGTTTGTGTGTTTGAACAAAAAGTAAAAAGTACAGGGATAATGTCTTGGAGGAGGTAGTGAGTGAATGGTCCCAAATACCTGAGTTATAAGTTTTTAGTACATAGTTCTGAAGGTGCAAAACCAAACAGACCAATCCTAATTCAATAGCATTTTTAGAGAAAAAGGAGTTTTAGCAGGGGAAGAGCTTGGTGTGATAAAGTTTTGTGTTCCACTCAGGGAAAGTGATTTTTGGAATTTGATTTTTGAGATCACCTTTTCTTCTGTACCACAGACTACCTAATTCAGTAGGGTCTCCCATGTTCTGTGCATAACATTTTCAAGGGGTGAGGAGATGCTATACTATGGAGGAGATGGAGAAGTCTCCTTCTATCAGTCTAGTTGTATGTAATTGAATGTGGATCCAGCCCATTTTCCCCAAGGTATCTCCAAAAATACTTCTTTGTAAAGGCTGTTCTGTAACACTTTTGTGAACTGTTTTGTAGAGAAAGCTTATAAATGAGAATAAATATTAGGAAAAAATACTAACAGTCAATTGAGGTTCTTGAAAGACTGTTAAAGAGGAAGAAATTTAATTTCACACAAACCTATTTGAAAACTATATTTTAGTTAGAACAGTTTCTTATACTTTTGTATTAGGGTGCTTTATCATGAACTAATATTTAACCCATGATCTCTTTGGAGAGAGATTGCATTTTTCTTTTGAAAAATGTATAGAGTGTAAATTGTTTTGCTTAGAGCCATCTAACATTTATCCTGAAGCAAAAAGCAATTTGGCTGAATTGGAATTTTTGGCAGTTAAGTTTGTTAATAGGAGTGGGAGGACTAAAAATAAAGTGCAATTCATGCCTTGAAAAATATTTTGGCAGCAAAAACACTTTTAGATTGTTAAATATTATGAAATATGATGTTATTATCAAATAAGATGAACATAACAAAGAAAGATATATTTAACCATAAACTCCCCAGTTTAGGTCTACAGTTCATCTAGACAGACAGGTAGGCTGACAGATTATGAAGTGGTGTATATTTGTACGTATATATCTCTGTATTTCCTTGGCCAGCACCATGTTGGGCTATTGCCAGCTAAAGCAGCAGACCTAGCAGCAGCTGCTCCCAAGTCTTGCAAGAACTTGGCAACCAGTCCACCTAATTTCAGGAGACTTGTTAAAAGTCTCACAAGATTTTGCAGCAGTGGATGATATTAGGGAAATCCTGTATTGGACCTCATGTGATTTAACTTCATCTGTAGATGAAAGCTCTGATGGTGTAACTGCACATCAGCGTAGCCAGAAGCTAGCCATGTTGTGCATAGCTGGGCAGCTGCTATGCATTTGCTTTTGTTTGGATTCAAGTATGATCACTATGATCACTACTACATTTCATTCAAAAGAGAAAGTGACCACCAGTGGCTGCTGCGTAACTGGGTATTCCATGATCAGGTTGACTGCTGTTCCTGCTGGGCTTAAGTGGTGAAAAAATGGCAGGCAAAGACATGCATTTTCACCATCCTCCACAATCTGTCACATGAATGAAGAGTCTCAATGTGCCTTGAGGTAGGGCTGCCGCTGTCTTGGTTTAACTGATGGCTTGGAAATGTTATTTTTTGGACTACGTTCCCTGAACACCACCCCCCTGTCATCATAACCACTGGCCATGATTGCTGGCAGGTTCTGGGAACTGTATTCCAAAATTAACTTTTCCAAGCTCTGGATTCTGTGCAATGTTGCTATGATGACAAAATGTTGCTTTGGAGTTTTGAGAGGGGTGGTAGGATACAAATGCAGTTGGCCCTCCACATTTGTGGGTTTGATCTTCACAGATTTGAATATTTGCAAGTTTCTTCAATTCCCCCGTTACTCCCACTTCAGGCACTTCTTTTCCAGGGGAACCTTCCCTCTCAGTGGCTCTGATCTGGCTGTGCAGCTCTGTAGAAGCTCACCTCTGGTTGTCATCCTTCTCTTCCACCGGCCACTGTGGCCAGCTCGCAGCCTGATTTCTCAGCACTACAAACCCTCTCCCAAGCTTCCCTCCACACCCAAAGAAGTAGATGGGCTAGAGAGGCCACCAAGCCAATCCAACCATTTCCCTCTCCTTTTCCTGACTTGGATTAGACCTTGGATTTCCATTCTCCCCTCCATGCCTCAGCCCGCTTCCTATAGACTTGTGTACACAATCTTGAAATGTGCAGTTTTTTCACTTTTGCGGGGATCCTGTATCCCTAACCCTAGCAAATGTAGAGTGCTGACTGTATAATAAATAATCTACCTTTTCACCTGGAAGTCATTTTAGATGAGTTTAAAGCTTTAATGTTGGGATTTTTCCTGTCTGCTTATGTTTCTAGTTTGCTGGAAGTAATTGAAATCAAAATGAAAACTCATTCACTGAAGTCAGTATTCCCTGGCTTTTGTTATGTACTTTATCCTCCTCTTTGTTACTCCCCTCACTGCTCTAGATAGCAATCTCTGCTCCTGGAATAGCTTCTACAATTAGCTGGAAAATTGCACTCAGTCCTGAATCTGTCAGGATCTTTATGTGCCTTCAAGTTGCCTGTTGACATCTGACAACTTCATGAATTACATAAGGTTTTTTTTTTTTTTAGCCATGGAATACTCAGAGGTGGTTTTGCCAGTTCCTTCCTCTGAAACATAGCCTAGAGCACCTGGCATTCATTGGTGGTCTCCCATCCAAGTACTAACTAGGGCTGACCCTGCTTAGCTTCCAAGAACAGATGGGCTTTGGACCCTCTAGGGCATTTCAGCCATGTTATAGTAGTCTCCTTCCCCAATTCAGTTGAATGCAGACTAGAGTAAAAAATGTTTTTTTAAAGAACTTTCAGTGAAAAAACTGTATGTTTTTTCTCTAGAGAGGAAGTTCCAAAAGTACAGTGTGCTGAGAAAGCCATCTAGCTTGTCCTGGCACATCTGAAGCTCTGGTTGTCAGAAGCTTCAACACTGAGGCTAATTGTCAGTGATCAGGCTTCTGTTGATGCATTCTGTTGATGTTATCTTTCAGGTGCTCTTGTATCAAACTCTTAGGACAGGGGCAGGCAACACAGAAATTCCCCCTTGGCCTCATGTCACCCTGCCCTGTGTTTGCAGGTTCTCCACAAATCATGAGGTCAAAAAGGAAAACTGCTACTCCTGGAAGACCTGAGAAGCAGCAGTTCTCCTGTGTAGTAAGGCCTTAACTTTCATGCTTTGTGTGGATATGTGTGCTTTTCTGCTTTTCTTTTTTCAGAACTGGGAGGGAGTTTCTTCATGCTTTCAATTTTGAAAAACATGCAGAAATGCATTTTTGCAGGACATGCAGCCCACTGTGGATCCTGAAGGGAAACACCAAAACTGCCTCTGGACCTGCTGAAGTAGGCTATCTTAATTTAGCCTATCCAATTTAATCAGCACTTCAACTTAAGCTCATAAATGAATAGCCAATGTGACTCATAAAAATAGTCATAAATATGACATTTACAGACTCTTTCTTTTTTTGTTTTTTTTGTTTTTGTTTTTTTATATAATTTTAATTAAGTTTGTTAAGTCCATAACAACACTAATACATAACAGACTCTTTCTAACATTTTGTGAACAGGTGATCTTTTCCCACTGCCCAGACTAAAAATGGGGGATGGTATCAAAAGTCTCTGAGAATATTGATCAGAAGTTAAAGACAGACAACTTTGATGTTAAGAAAACTAACTAGTCATGATGTACTGTTGATGGACACGTTATAAGACATCAACACTTGTTTGATGGAATTCAATCAGAATGATTGAAGTGACAAAGAGAAGACAGCTGATTCAAAAAATTTAATTAGATAAAGTTTATGGCTGGCTTTCTAAATCAAATTTCTTAGATAAGCATGTTAATTGATTTTTATAACAATTCAGAATGGTTTGAGGCTGAATGACTTTAAGGCTTATTCTCAAATTATGAAGTTGCTCAGTTTTGAATGAGATTAAATTTGGAAGCTTGGCTTTTATTAATCTTCCAGATTGTTTTACAAGCCAGCAATAGGTTGCAGATCAGCAACAGAACAAATTGTTCTGCAACTCAGCAACTGACTTGGTGCAGGACCTTATTGGTTGTGGCACTGGAACACCTAACTTAGCTATATCAGGTTTGCTTAGAACATTTTAAAGAGGCTTTTACTGCTTTTGCCATTGTATTTTATTCATAATTTGTCCTGTAGAAAGACATTGCTATAGCAGAGCAATTTATGACCATAAAAACCTGGTGTGTAGCTCAATCTTATACATACTTGTGCAACACTACAACATGCTGATTCTGTGTGTAGTATTGCAGTATTTCAGAAAGAGCTGCAATCTTTATTAAATCACACCAATTAAAATATATTGAGATGGAAAGAGGATAAAGCTAAAATAATTGCTCCTAAATAATGACTTTTATAATTACTGGAATTTTACTGGAATTACTGGAATTTTATCCTTAAGGATGACTTCTCTTGTTATAAATCTGTAGTTATTCTGATCAGAAAGGTCAGCCTGGCACTTTCTGAACAGAGAAACATGTTCTGTCTTTGTTTTTGTACCGGTCAATGTTAGTAGTTAAAAAAAGGCGGGTAGGAGTGTTCTGGGCTTTGAAAAAGCACTGAATACTTTCAGGATTCAACAGTCTCTTCTCTGTACAAACATTATTAGCACAGAGAAAACATTTTAAATGGAATTGATTTTTGTGTGTGTGTAAAAAATTCTATCTTCTGCTACCCTGGATGCTCATTACATTTCATTACTACATATCAGCCTCTGCTGTCAAGCAGGTCACAAGAGTCTTTAAACCAAAAGTAAATAAGATTTGAAAAGAAGAAAACACATGATTGCTGTTTTGAAAGTTCCTTTGGGTTAGAGGTAGACTGACACTGAAAATCTGAGTAAGGGCAGTGTCAGAGAGACTATAACTCTCCATGTTAGATAGTAATAATATCACATGGTTGAAAAGCTACACCTGTCCCCTGCAAATCATTTACTCTTATCTGATTAAGTATGAACTATATGTTGAAATATTGACTGGCATTAAGTATTGCAGTTATGGATCCATAACTGATCTCTGTTCATGAATACTGCATGGTCACAATTGTGATACTATTGCCACACTAATAAATGCCCTCCTAAATTACATTACTAGGCAGCTGCTGGATCGGGTGAAAGAGATCTCTTTACCTAGAAATTGGGATGCAGGACAATGACATTTCCACTTCACTCTTACTAGCCAGTGAGAGTTGTGGCTGGCGTCCTGTTTCTGATAGTCACAGTGTTGCTGACTGGTGGATGAAAATATCTTTCTGCTGCACACTGATGGCCAGCTGAATGGATCTTCTTCACCCAATCTTGTGGCTATCTCATAAAGTAGGTTTGGGAGTGTTTTACCAGGATGTATATGTAACTAAGTTGGTGTAAAATTCAGGTTGTCCTTTTTAGATGGATAAAGGAAGTTGTGTAGATTATGCTTCTGTTACTGGTTTACTGGTACAGAAGGACATACTACAAAGAGATGAACAGAATACATATTTTCACTAAACAGTCCTGACAGTGCCAGTGACTGTTTGGCATGTGGGAAATTTCATCTCTTTTCTTGTCATCCCAAACTCAAAATTGGTCAGACTGACAAATGCCCACCAGCTTTTTCTGTGTTAAGATTTCAGATCATGTCACCAATTGTTCTGCACGGAGCCTTTCCAAAGTTAGTTATGCATTGCATTCATGTCCCAGTGGATATGATACGGCAAACAATTTATATAACCAAGTGCTGGCTCTCCTATTCTAGATGGAGCTTAATAAAAATATTCACACAGTTTTAAAGTTTATGTATGCTCTGCAATTTCTGTTAGATTAGCAGCCATTTTAGTTTCACGTAATCGGGCATTAGCTATGTTTGGGTATCACAATAAAGTATTGTTTATCATGATTAATATTTGCTTAGGCAGACCTCTCGCATGGCCATGAAGACAACAGTGAGAGTTTCTGTTTTTCATCAGATTTACTTTAGCATAATAGCTAAATCCTAAACTGTGATTAATCTTAGCTATCATTCGCTGAAACAAACCAGCATTATTGCTGAAACAAACCAGCATCCTAACTCACATTTAAAACAAGTCAACTTTGGGCCATGAAATGACAAGGTGATTATTTAAAAATGAATCTAAAAGATTCTGAATTCCTTGAAATTTTAACAAAAAAGTAGGAATGGTAGTGAGCCTGACACTGGTATCATCAAATTGCTGTCAAAATAAACTATAGTTAGTACTTTTTCATTTTTCATTGGGACTATAGTTGGCAAGTTTCCCCTACAAAGCACCTAAACGGTTTTTTTTTTCTTATTTAGCAGTGCACAGACTTCTTGAGAAATTCAGTATTCTCTGCCTAAGACAGAGGCCTGTGGCTTCACAAAATACAGAGACAGCCTGGATCTCAAGAGAAGTTGCTTTACTGATGCCAATGGTTTCTGAATTTTACTGTGCTTTTCCCCAGTCTCTACATGACCAAGAAAAGGAGTGATTTCTGCCTGCATAGACATCACTCCAGAACCACTGGACTACAACTCTAACATTGTCACTTTCCTTATCCTGAATAATTTTTTAAAAATTTTTTGGCTATCGAAGAAGCCGGTGAAGCTTCAAAAGCTTGCATGATGGGTTTTTGTGCACGTTGGTTAGCCAGTAAAGATAACACTCTTTTGTGGGCATAGTTTATTATGACATCCATTTCACCACTAAGACTGTAGTCAGTGGTGACAGAATAAATTCGTTTTATTCACACACACAAAATAAAATACGGAGCAAGAGAGCACACTACTGTATCACAGATGTATATTAAAGATTTATATAAATCATAAAGGTTAGGTATAGATGCCTGACTAAACTTTTTGATTGGACATTTGACTATTCTTGAGTGTTTTTCTTCCTCATCCCTGAGCATTCTGCTTATAGAGGAATATATATATATATATATATATATATATATATATATATATATATATAATATATATATTTGTATTCACAATATTGCGATCTCCAAAGGTGAATGCATCTAACATTCTGAACTGAGATGAATTGTAGCTGTTAGTCATGTGGTGCCATCTGTTCAAAAAGGGTGATCCTTGATTCAGTAGTGTATAATCCAGGCTCCTCCTACATGCTGATATTTTTGGATTAGGAACATTGTCTCTTTGGTTTTTGTGTTAACGTTTCCTGTAGATCAGCATCCAGCAATATCAAATGACAATAGAAATGGGTACTAAAGGGAGATCAAACAAAGAAGCAGTGTACACTTGCCATAATAGAAGTGTAATAAGCATGCTCTGTTGTGTGACTAAATAAAGGATATATATTCTTTATCCTTCGTAGAAATATGTTTTTAATGAGAAAAGAGGATTGTTGTTGTACCTGGGTCTGTTTAAGAACGTTATCAATAAATACAATGTAATAGAAATACAAAGCATGAATACTTGTCTACAGCAGGAATTGGTATTTTGTTCCTTGAGGGAAACTGTAGTCCAGGGATGGCTGAAGGATCCCTTGCTTGGGATATCATATTCTCTTTCAATTTTATTGCTGTTCCTCCTACTGCTTCTTCAAGTTATGTAGGAGCTCCGCCAGTGCTGGACCTATAACTTCAAAGATTTGGCACTGATAAAGCTCCTGTATAGTTCTGAACAATGTACAGACTGTGCATATATGCCTTCAAGTTACCTGTCAACATAGGGCATCCTCATGAATTTCATAGGGTTTTCCTAGAGAAACAATATTCAGAAATAGTTTACCATTGCTTTCTTGTGAAATTTCACCTAGAGCAGCTTGTATTCCCTAGCAGTCTCCCATCTGTGTTTTAGCCAATCCTAGCACTGCTTAGCTTCCAAGATCAGATGGGATCTGGTACCTTCAAAGTATGAGGCTATGTTGTAGGAAGAATGACAGTGATTTCAACAATAGATTTGCAGTTCCTACAGCAATAGACCCAATGGCTGTCACTGCTATAGTCAGTACTGCTTGAAGAGGTCTGGAGAGATCGGTTTATAATTTTATCTCTGATGGGAATGCCCATCTGAAGATACAATGTGGATTTCCAGTCAATATTCACCTCAGCTATTCATAAATAGGCACTGTTAGGGATAATCAGTACAGAAGAAAGAGGACTGAGCTTTGTGTTTGAGAGTTACACTGTATATAAGTGAATGGCTGTTTTGACTGTTGTGTTTTAACTACAGGACAGTGGGTATTAGTCTAGTTTTAGACTGAATATTTTGTAAGGCTATAGAAGATCCAAATGATACAACAGCTTTTGGGCAATGGCTGACATTCGTTGAAGGCTGACTGGTGAGGAATAGGAAGTGAAGCCTTGAAATGTTGGATTGGATGTTTGGTGGGGTGGTTGTCAGGATTCACAAAAGAGAAGAATAGACAGCTTAGATTTCAAGCTGTGAAGAATTGAAGAGAAGTCCAGACAATAAAAGAGTCCAGAAGGTAGAAGAAAACAGGATAGAGAAGTGAAGAAGTGAGAGACTGGCCAGCAGAAGGGCTAGAAGTAATACATATTAAATACAAATTAAATTGGCCGTACTGTAAAAAGGCAAATTAAGTTTAAAAGTTTAAAACTCAGTGATAATAATAATTAAAATATTTTAAAAGTCCAGCTAATCTGTTTAAAGCACTGTACATGTTAAACAGTTAGGGCCTTTCTCCACTACACTGTTATAGTGCTATTATTCCACTTTCAACATCCTGTGAAATTCTGGACTTTGTAGTTTACTGAGGCCAAAGAGCTCTCTGGCTGAGAATTCTAAATACCCCTGCTGAACTGTGGAAAGTGGAATAATAACGTTGTAACAGTTTACTGCAGAAAGGCCCTAAGTTGCTGAATTCTTGTCTGAACAGAGAGGCCTTATGCTCCCTGTGGAAGGACAACAGGAAGGGAACTAGTTTCCTTTGGAACACAGCTGCCAAAGCTAGGAGCAGCTATGTAGTCACTATTAAGACCAAGCATGAAGGAGCCTCAGTTGGCTTGATGAGTGGTCTATACAGGAAAGAAGGCGGTAATAGTGTGATTCTGCAGATTCTCCAGGATATCTTTAGCAATTTCCACACTACTGTTATTCCACTTTCAACATCCTATGGACTCTTAATTTTATATCTCTTAAAATGTTGTTTCTTTATTTTGAATCTAATGACCCAGGATTCTTACATTCAGAGCATCTTAAGCATTCTATAAGCCAGTGAACCAGTGCATTTTTTACTAGAACTGTGAGCAAAACCAACCAATGGCTGGGGCAAAATGTACACTTAAAATTAAACGTTTCTCAGCCCAGACATCTGAGTACTGGAAATGAATGAAGGTAACAGTGCCTCCACACCAAAATTCATTTATAATTTCTCCAGGCTTTTTCATTTGAGCTGTATAATTCACAGTGGATCCAGGGAGTTATTTTGTTGCTGCTGTTCTTTAACAAATGGGAATCAGGAATAGTTGTCCTGACACCAGCCATATTTTCTGTGATCTAGCTTCTTAACTGAACATAATTTCTGAACAGGTAGGG
>CAOLHI010008206.1:0-10136 GCA_948474755.1 Ctenosaura bakeri | reverse complement strand
CTTCGAGGGCCATCCGGGCGGAGCGCAAGTCGGGTTTACCCGACTTGCGTTTTGGAGAAACGCAACTGGGGCTTTGCCGAGTTGCTATGCCCCCGGGTGACGGATCAACGTTGATCGAACTTCAAATCATCCGGCTTCAAACACTGACGATCGCCTTGAAGCCGCCGTAGATCATGCGCTTGCCGTCGAATGGCATGCCTTCCGGGCTCATCATCTTGGCAATTTCGGGGGGTTTTTTCCCATGACCTTGGCGTTGCCGCGATCGCGGTTTTTCCCGGGGTTTAGACGATCCAGGAAAACACCACGGTCTCGTTCGGCTTCAGTTTGACGCTGCGGGGAAAACGAGGTAAAGTTTGCCCACCTTGACGTCGTCGGCGACACACTCGTGATAATCGAGCGCACCGTGTTCGCGCCAGACCTTGCCGGCCTTGCGCGACATGGTGCGGTAGGCCGCGATGTTTTTCCCGGCACGGGTACGATAAATCCGTCGACATACATGCGAGCATTCCTCCATGATTGATGTGTAACAGCGCTGCAATTTCTATTGGCTTGCGTCTGCCGGCGCTCTGCGGGTGGGTGTCGCAGCGCGCCATATCGTCACGCTGCGGCGCGTTGAAGTTCCGCGAGGTCGAGCTTCACCATTTTCAGCACGGCGGACATCACGCGATTGGCTTTCTGGTCATCCTTCATCAGCTCGCTCAGGTTCGCCGGAACGATCTGCCACGACAGGCCGTATTTGTCGGTCAGCCATCCGCACTGGTTCGGCGCGCCGCCGGCGACCAGATGGTCCCAGTAGTAATCGATCTCGGCCTGGGTCTCGCAATTACGACGAGCGAGATCGCCGGACTGAATGTGAACTGAGGGCCGCCGAAAAATTCCGATGAAGGACTGGCCATTCATTTTCAAAGCCCACCACCATGACGGAGCCTTTCGGACCGGGACCGGCGTCGCCATAACGCGAGATTTGGTGATCTTCAACTCCTTGAAGATCGAGGTGTAGAAGCCGGCGGCTTCCTCGGCATTGCCGTCGAACCAAAGGGACGTGGTGATTTTGGACATGGCTTCGCTCTCCGTTCGCAATCACGGGTTTTAAAATTTCAGGATGGTCAGGCGTCGGGCGTTCGCCCGTATCTCCGATCAGGCCGCAACAGGTTCCGGGCTTGGATAAGGCTCGCGCCATGCCGGTAAAGCCTCGAGGCGTGCATACCAGCGCTTGATGTGCGGAAATTCGTCGAGCGGGATGTGGGCCGGCGGCCCACGCGAGGCCAATCGCCATTGCGAAGTCGGCGACCGTCAATGCGTCGCCCACGAGAAAATTCGCGGCCCTGCAGTGGTCGTTCAGAACACTGCCGCTGCGCCGGAAAAATCCGGTGGCTTCTTCGGTGACCGCCGGGCTGGGAGCGCCCATGCCGATGTGCGGCTTGATCAGATATTCGAAGTACAGTGTGCCGGTGTGGCGGGAGAAGTGCTGCGAGTTCCAACTCAGCCAGCGCATCACTTCGATCTGTCGAGCGTCCTGAGGCCATAGATCGGAGCCTGCGACACGCGCGAGATGACACATGATGGCATCGGTTTCCCCAAAGGATCTTGTCGCCGTCGACCAGCGCCGGCACGCGACCGTTGGGATTGATGGCGAGAAAACCCGGGTTTTTCCCGGATGCCGCCCTTGGCCAGATCGACGCGAACGAAAGTCCCCCGGCAATTGGGTATTTCGCGACCGCGCAGGCCTTTCGCGGGTTGAAGGTCTCTGCAAAAGAAAAGCTTCATGGCGATCTCCTTCCGTGGGGTCAGGCGAACATTTTTTCGAGCTTGTCGAGGGTGCCGGTCCATCCGCGCTGATGTCCGTCGCGCGCGGCTTGGTCAAAAATGGCCGTGATTGAGGGTCAGCAGGCTGCCGTTGCCGTCGGGTTTGATCGTGACGGTAACCAGGGTTTTGCGTTCCGGGGGTCGAATGCCAGGCCCAGCTGAACACCAGCCGTCTCCGGCACCACCTCCCCGGTTTTTTCCCGCCGACCTGGTGATATTCACCGTCCGCGGTGTTGAAGCTGATGCGGAAACCGCCGCCCAAAACGCACGTCCATGTCGGCCTTCACCGAACCCGGCACGGTCTCGGCGGGGCCGAACCAGTGGATTATTTTTTTGGGGGCCGTCCACGCGGCGAAGACTTTTTCGGGTGAGGCGTTTAGTTGTCGGGCGAGGGTAAGGCTTGGCTGGGTGAGCATGCATCCTCCTCAACAAAAAGGCGGTCGGCGATCGAGTGCGGCGGTCCAGAAACGCTGGTAGCGGGCGAGCCATTCCATCGCTTGCTCCATCGGTGCGGCGTTGAGCTCGCACCGCACCGTGCGTCCGGCTTCGATCGCGAAATCAGCCCGGCGTCCGACAGGACATCGAGATGCTTCATGATCGGGGGCAGCGACCCCGGGGAAACGGCTGGGCGAGTTCGGTGACAGACAGGCTTTCAACTCCCTCCAGCCGCGCCAGCAGGGCGCGCCGCGTCGGGTCCGACAGCGCGGCGAAGGTGCGATCGAGTGGGTTGGATGAATAGTAAACCATATGGTTAAGTATAGGCGCATAAATCCCCCCGCAAGGGGGATCCTGAGGGGCAAAAGGGTTGGAGAAGAACTAGCGAAGCGGCCGTTCCACGAACGGGACGATGTTTTTTTGGGGCCCCCCCCCTTGTGGGGGAGGGCTGGGGGGGGGGGGGTTTCCCCCAGCATTCAGACGTGGTGGTGTAACGACATCCGATCTGGCGCGCTGCGGGTTTGCCGTACCCCCCTCCCTAACCCTCCCCCAAAAGGGGGGGAGGGAACAACCAAATTTGACGCGCAGAAGCAAAGTCGCTGAAGGCTTGCGATCCTGAGCGCGGAGACGTGTAAATTTGGTAAAAAGCCGCAAGCGGGGCGAGGGGGACGCTGGCTCCTACAGCGGCTGCAGTGCGGCCTGGATCAGCTTGACGGGATCATCGCTGGCCCATTGGCGGGGCCGGCAATGGTGCGATCTCGCAGCCGGCGCCATCGACCAACACCGAGGTCGGCATGCCCGGGGCCCGACCGACGGCCTTAAGATCCTGAAATACTTTTGCTTTTTGATCAGAAAACACGCCAAGGCAAGTCAGGCCGGCATCCCGGAGAAATGCCTTCGGCTTTTTCCCCCTCGCGGGTTTTCGATTTGATCGCCACCACCTCGAAATCCTTGCCGCCCAGCTTCGCCTGGAGGTTGTCCCGCGCGGGCATTTCCTTGCGGCAGGGCACGCACCAGGTGGCCCAAAAAGGGTTACCAGCACGGTCTTGCCGCGCCAGTCCGAGAGCTTTTTTGGCCTCCCCTGCCGTCCTCGAACGTCAGATCGGGAATTTTCAGGGCTGGGACGCCATGGTCAGCGCCGCCACTTCGCCGTGGGCCGGGGCGCATTTTCCGCGACAGATTGACCGCCGGCGCGCAGGCGACATCGCCCGATCCATTGCGCTTGAGCCCCCCCGATCCCGTATACCCCCGCAAACCCGATCGCGGCGCCGATAACAACGGCGCCGAGCACCATCGGTACGCGCTTCGTGGCCTTCGGGGGGGGGCCGGTCGGTGTCGGGTGTCTTGTCGTCAGGTGTCTTGTCGGTCATGGGCTCTGGTTTCGCGCGAGGCGGAATTGATGGTGTGACAGATACGGCGAAAGCGATGAGTGGTTTCCGGTAAGCAGCAAGCCAAAAAACGAGATTTGATGAGCAACAAGATGTGGGGCGGCCGCTTTGGCGAAAGTCCCGATGCGATCATGGAAGAAATCAACGTCTCCATCGACGTCGATCGGCACCTTTACGCACAGGACATCGCCGCGTCAAAGGCGCACGCCGCCATGCCCCCACTCAGGGCATCATTACGGCAAACGATGCAAAAAACATCGCCAAGGGTCTAGACACGATTTTGTAAAAATGGGCAAGGGCGCCTTCACGTTCAAGCGTGCGCTCGAGGACATTCACATGAATGTCGAGAGCCGGCTTGGCGAATTGATCGGCCCGGCCTCCGGCCGGCTGCATACCGCCCGTTCGCGCAACGATCGGTGGCAACCGTTTTCCCGCCTTTATGTCCGCGATGTCATCGACGAAACCGATGCGGCGCTGGCCGCCTTCCAGCACGCGCTGGTCGAGCGGGCGCTGGAACATGCCGACACGGTGATGCCGGCTTTCCCCCCCCTTTCCCCCCGCGCAACCGGTGACGTTCGGCCATCATCTGCTGGCCTATGTGGAAATGGCGTCGCGCGATCGCGGCCGCTTCCAGGACGCCGCAAACGGCTGAACGAGAGCCCGCTCGGGGGGGCGGCGCTGGCTGGAACCTCGTTCCCGATCGACCGCGGCCACGGCGAAAGCGCTTGGTTTCGACCGCCCGATGGCGAACTCGCTCGATGCCGTCTCCGATCGCGACTTCGTGCTCGAGGTGCTGTCGGCGGCGGCGATCGCTCCCTGCACCTGTCGCGGTTTGCCGAGGAGATCGTGATCTGGACCTCGCCGCTGGTCGGCCTGGTGCGGCTGTCGGACAAATTCACCACCGGCTCCTCGATCATGCCGCAGAAGCGCAATCCGGACGCCGCCGAGCTGGTGCGCGCCAAGACCGGCCGTGTCATCGGCGCGCTCAACGGCTTGCTGATCGTGATGAAGGGATTTTGCCGCTGGCCTATCAAAAGGACATGCCCGGAGGACAAGCAGGGCGCCATGGAGGCGTTCGCGGCGCTGTCGCTGGCGGTCCGGGCAATGACCGGGATGGTGCGCGATCTGGGCCGGACCAGGCGGGGATGAAAGCCGCCGCGGGCGAGGGTTATGCCACCGCGACCGATCTCGCCGACTGGCTGGTGCGAACGCTGAAAATGCCGTTCCGCGACGCCCATCACGTCCCCGGGAAAAAAATTTGTCGCACAGGCGTCCGCGGACGGGGTGGCGCTGCATGATTTGCCGCTCAAGGCGATGCAGGCAATCGAGCCGCGCATCACAAAAGACGTTCTGGACGTGCTGTCGGTCGAGAGTTCGGTGAAAAGCCGGGTGAGTTAGGGGGACGGCCCCGAAGAATGTTCGCGCGCGGGCCCAAGAGCTGGCTCAAGCGCTTGGAAAAAGAGCAAAATTCAGGCGATCCGGTAAAAAATCAATGGTGCGCGGGGCTCGCCAAAACCGGGCGATCTTTGTAGGGTGGCGCCCATTCGGGGTTTTAAAGGGGAAATCTGGGCCAACGTGGTTTCTGCAAGACCTGTCCCCGGGGAAAGGGTTTGGCGCTGGTGCTGCTGGCCGCCATGACGCTGGCGCTCGGCGCCTGCGGGGGAAGGCGGGCCTCGACCTGCCGCCGAGCGCATCGGCCGGGCCGGGGGCCAATGGCTCGGTGACCGATCCGGACGCGCCGGCGCAGGGCAACGGCGCCGCAGCGGCGGGCAAGAATGTTTGGAATTTGCCGCCAATCCGTCCGACCGGACAAATACGCGCCGCGCGGCGAGAAGAAACGCATTATCATCGATCCGATCCTGGACTAAAGCCGCCATGCACCATTTTGACTATCGCAACGGCGTGCTCCACGCCGAAGACGTTGATTTTGGCCGCGCTCGCCGAGAGCGTCGGCACCCCGTTCTATTGCTATTCGACCGCCACGCTGGAACGGCCTCCCAGGGTCTTCACTGAAGCCTTTCCCCGGCGAGAAGACGCTGGTCTGCTACGCCATGAAGGCGAATTCCAACCAGTCGGTGCTGCGCACGCTGGCGAAGCTGGGAGCCGGCGCAGACGTGGTGTCCGGTGGCAAAGCTCCCACGGGCGCTGGCGGCGGGAATTCCCCGAACAAGATCCTGTTCTCCGGCGTCGGCAAGACCGAAGCCGAGCTGCGCGCGGCACTGTCCCACGATATTTTTCTGCATCAACGTCGAGTCCGAGCCGGAGCTCGAACTGCTGTCGAAGCTCGCCGTCGAGACCGGCAAGACCGCGCGGATTTCGCTGCGCGTCAACCCCATGTCGATGCCGGCCCCCGCGAAAATCGCCACCGGCAAGTCCGAGAACAAGTTCGGCATTCCGATCACGCGCGCCCGCGCGGTCTATGCCCGCGCGGCGAAGCTCCCGGGGAATTTTGAAGTGACCGGCACCGACATGCATATCGGCAGCCAGATCACCGATTTGTCCAAGATGGAAACCGCGTTCCGGATTCTGTCCGAATTGTGCAGACGCTGCGCGCCGATGGCCACACCATCTCGCATATCGATTTCGGCGGCGGGCTTGGCATTCCCTATCACATGGACCGGGAAGCGCCGCCGCTGCCTTCGGCCTTTCCGCGATGGTCAAGCGGGTGACGCACAATCTCGGCTGCACGCTGATGTTCGAGCCGGGCCGGATGATTGTCCCGGAAAGCCGGGATCCTTGTCACGCGCGTCATCTATGTGAAGCCGGGCGAGGCCAAGAATTTCTCACTCGATGCCGCGATGAACGACCTGATCCGCCCGACGCTGTATGAAGCGCATCACGACATCCTGCCGGTGCGGCAGGCCGCCCCCGGCGCGCCCACCATCGTCGCCGACGTGGTCGGTCCGGTCTGCGAGACCGGCGGGTTTTCTCGCGCTCGACCGCACGCTGCCGGAACCCAAGGCCGGCGACCTGATCGCCATCATGACCGCCGGCGCCTATGGCGCGGTGCAGGCCGGCCCTACAACACCCGCGCGCTGGTGCCCGAGGTGCTGGTCAAGGGCGACCAGTACGCCGTGGTGCGTCCGCGCGTCGAAGTCGAAGAACTGATCGCGATGGACAAGCCGGCCCCGTGGTTGTGACCCCACATCGACGGCGCACGCTTCACCTCGCCCCGCTTGGGGGGAGAGGTCGCCGCGCACTTGCGCGGCGGGTGAGGGGGAGCCGCCACGAACTCCGTATATTTAAGCCGCGAAAAGAGTAGTGGATTACGCTTTCGCTCATCTGCCCTACGGCTATCCACATCGTCACCACGCATAACGGACGATGCCCTTTCCGGCGTAGCTGTCGGTGACGCCTGAGAACTCGCCTTCGAAGGTGGCGGCGAGCAAAGACACCGTTTGCGTATGTCATCTCCGCGGAGACCGTGGTCAGCGCGGCGTCATGGGCCTGCGCCGCGCCGTTGACCACGAAGCTCGCGCCGGGCAGCGCCTGGAAGGTCGCGGCAATGCTGCGGTCGGGATCGAAATTGTGCGCCCACGCCGCGCGGCCGCGCAGGGTGAGAAAGGGGTCAGCCAGCGCGAACGACTTGTCGGCGCGCAGGCCAAAACTCGCTGCGGGTGGCGGTGACGCTCTTCGACGCGTAATTCAGCGCGAAGGTGTTGTGCCGGATATCGCCTGCCCCGGCTGGCCGGCAGGTCGATGGTGGTGAAAGAGCAGCGGCATAAGGCGTGAGCCCGATGCCGCCGGCGACAAAACGATAGCCGCTCTCGATGCGGCCGGAATAACTGTTGGCGTTGAAGCGGGCCCGCCCGATGATCGGCGCCGATGTTGCGATCGGTGGTGGGGGGTCCTCCCCAGCCATAGGCCAGCGCGGCGGTGACATAGGCAGGGCCCACATTATGCCGCACGAAGGCACCGGCCTGGAACAGGTGGGGAGCGGCCTGTGCCGGAGTTGGCGACGCTGAAGTTGGTGCCGCCGCCGGCGAGTGCGAAGCCCGCCACAGTATGGGGTGAAAACCAGTAGCCCGGCCCCGACCGGGGCCCTGGGGATGCGGTTGGTCGCGGTGTTGGAGCCGAGCGTGGCGTTGCCGTCGGTGGTTTGCGTGCCGCCGAAGCCCGCGGCCCATACGTTCCAGCGCCGCTCGTCGACCGGTGCCAGCGGCGCCTTGCGATAGAGCGCGGCATAGGCATCGCGCTCGGAGGCGGTGCCCCCTGCGCCCGGCAAAAGGGGCGCGGTTCGTCCGCGTCGTCGGGAACGCGGGGCGCACCCGCGCCGCCAACCGGCGCCCCGCCCCGGCCCGAACGGATCGGTCAGCAGGCCCAGGAACAGGTTCATGGCGTCAAAGGTGGTCTGCTGGGGCCGGTGGCGACCTCGCCGGACCCTGGGTCAGCCCGGCCGGCGTCAGCGCCCCAACGCCAGCGGAATGCCACCGGTGCTGTTGAAGAAGTTGGTCAGCGCAGTGGCGACGTTCTGCTGGTTGACTTTTAAAGTCCACATATTGTCCGGGGCCGGCCGGCGGCACAAACAGTGCCAGTTCGAGGAACGCGTTGTTGGGATCGTGGCGGGAAAACTCGCGGTGAAGCCGGACGGCAGGTTGGTGCTGACCAGGCCGTTGAAAAGGGGCCGCTGACGCTGGTCGCGTTCAGGATGGTGTACTGTTTCGCCACATAACTGCCCGGCGCGAAGCTTGCGTTCACCGCGGCGCCGCCGAGGGTCGCGGTGCCGATGACATTGGTGCGGTCGGCATTGACCGGTTTGGAGCTTTGACCAGATAGTTTGACCCCGGCATGAACGCGAGATTGCCCTGCACCGTGAGCAGGCCGATCGAATTGCCCGGCGCCAGCGCGCCGCCGGCATTGATCTGCGTGGCGCCGACAATGCCGTTGCCGCCGAGCGTGCCGCCGGCATTCACGGTGAGGCTCGATGCCGAGGACAAATCGCCGTTCACGCTGAGCGTGCCGGCGTTGACATTGACGGGACCCGAAAAGTGCTGGTGCCGGTCAGTGTCCAGGTGCTGGCGCCGGTCTTCTCGAAAATCTGAAAGCCGCGATACTGCGCGCCGATCTGCGACACATCGAAGGTGCTGTTTGGTGACGCCGCCGAGCGCCAGCGTGCTGCTGGTCCCCGCCGTCGCATCGACAATGCCGGTGATGGTCGAGCCCGCCCACAGCTCCAGCCGGTTGACGCCGCCGGTGAAGGTGATGGCCTGCGTGCCTCCGATGCTGCCGCTGTTGATCACCGTGACGCCGGCGCCGGGTCCGCGCCGTTTATTCCGACCCGGGCCCACTCGCACCGCCTGCCGCGCCGCCGCTGCCGGTGCCCCGAACACGACGAGGGTGCTCGCGTCGCCGCCGCCGGGCCACCACTGATGGCGCCGGCATTGACCACGGTGCCGCCGGCGAGCAGCGCCACGCCGGCGCCGCCGCTGCCGGTACCGATACCCGGGGGCGTTGCCGCCATTGACGGTGGCGCCCCACCGCAATGGTCACGGTGCCCGTCGCCCCCAGCACCACCGCCGTGCCGCCGTCGGCCCCCCCCCAAAAAGGGGTCCTTGCCGCCGATGATCCGGGGATTGACGTTGAGGCTGCCGCCGTTTTGCAGGATCACACCGGCGCCGCCGCCGCCGCCGCCGCCGCGGCGACCGAGATCGGTACCCTGACCGGCGGCGCCACCGTTGCCGCCGGTGACCGCGGCATTCACCGTCAGGCCGCCGCCGCCTTGCAAGACCACGCCCGCGCCGCCGCCCCCACCAGCGCCGCCGTTATTGGGACCCGGCCCCGGGCCCCCCCAGTCCCGCCGTTGCCGCCGTTGCCGCCGCTGACGGCGGCATTCACGGTGACCGGCACGGTCCGGGGGATGTCTGCGCCGTCACCGCCGCCGCCGCCGCCACCGCCGCCACCGGGTGAAGAGACGCTACCAGTCCCGCCGTTGCCGCCGTTGGTGGCTGCCGTGATGTCGCCGGGCACGATGTTGCTCGAACCACCGCCGCCGCCGCCGCCTCTGATGCCGTTGCTGCCGCCCCCCGCCATCGGGCGATCCGCCGGCTCCGCCCGCTCCTGCACCAGGACCGCTGCCGGCGGATCCGCTCAATCCGGTCGCGCCGCCAGTGCCGCTCGCGCCGCCGGCGCCGCCATTGCCGTCATCGCCGGTGCCGCCCGCCCCGCCGGCGGCGCCAAACACCACCTGCGCCGGCGCCACGCCGGGCAGCGCCCAGCAGCGGCGCGGCAAGCGCCACCGACGCCAGCAGCCGCGCGCGCAGGCCACGGGGCCGCGCCATCGGGATCAGGAACCTTGTGGTCAACAGGCTTCTGGTGAACAGGCTTGTGGTGAGAAGGCTCGCCGAGGTCGGCCGGACCGCGCGTCGCCGGAGTGACGCTCTGGGGTCGAACCGCAAATTCCCTCGGAAGTCAAATTGCACGTTGAACCGCATGGATGCACCCGTTGCCTGACGCGCCCGGCATCGTTCCCGGCGGGGTCACGCCGTCTTCCCCTGTCTCCGCGTCACC
>CAOLHI010008204.1:0-10141 GCA_948474755.1 Ctenosaura bakeri | reverse complement strand
AATTTTTTTCAAACAATAAAATACAAAAAAGAAAAACATTAACACATAAACACATCAGTTAATTATACATTCATATATTCAGTTCATCCAACTTCATACACCCATACTTAGGCTATCTTCTATAATAGGTTTCTATTTTATTATAATTTGGTCTGTAGATTAAGCAGTTGTTTATCTTATATATAAATCATTTACTTGATTTCATTCCCGTCTTCCTGACATGGCTGAATGGCTGCTGGTGACTCTGGGCACAACTGAGATCGTAGTGGTGATTCCAGGTGTAATGGTGCTGGTGGAGTTTATGATTATGGTGATACTTCTGATGAGTTCTGGTATGGCTGAGCTGCTGCTGTTAGTGAGTTTTGGGGTGGCTGAGATACTGGAGATTCTTGCTTTCGTTGTCCTTCTGGTGGAGACTTCTCGTATTGTTGAATAGTTGCTGGTGAATTCTGTTGACATTTCTAACAAACTCTGTCACGATTGAGCTACTGGTGGAGATTCTGAGCTCTGGTGAAATCAGATGAGGATAAAATTGTTTCTGATAATGAAATCTGACCTTCCACCATCTAAAGTGATTGTTGTCTTCACAGAATGAGTAGCAGATGTGATTCCATTGCTCTTGTCCAAGAAAGCACTTCAATCTAGGCTATGGGTCCTTTGCGTGATATTTTCTTCTCTCCTGTTAGCAACTACTTCTCTTTTGCTTATATCTCTTGTACCTCCCTTTAGGATAAATACAGATATGCTTCTTGTGCTGGTTTTAAAACTTGGGTGCTGCATAGTATGAGGACTCTGTGTTACCCCACTGGCATACCCTATCCTGGGGACTATAAACTTGATATCAAATTTCCCCTCCATGCCAGAGAGGTTGCCCGAATAGGTATGTGGACAAAAAGATTGAATGATCGAAAATAGGTCAGGCAAGGAAAGCCCCCAGTTGCCTTCCCCTAGGAGACCTCAGGCTAAGCATGTCCACGCAGACAAAAAGTTTTCAGCCAACTTGAGGGAATTAGCTTGTTTTCCCCAGGTTGAGTAACTCTGACTTTAGAAAAAGTCCTACACGGCAAGGTCCATCTGCATAAACCAATCATGCAAACTACCAAGTTGCCATTGTCTGGCAGTTCTTCCCTTGTTGTGGCCATTGTTCTTCCTGGGAGAGGGTCTGCCCTCGAGGTACTTTCTGCCCTATAAGTAGTCCTAGTTTTTGAGGGTCTCTTCGGAGAACTCGCTGCCATACTAGCAGACTGGCACTCTGTTAGTTGAGTGATCCCCTCAGCCGTCTCTTCGCTGAGCTCCATTCTTCTTGCCGCTTCCCAGACCGAAGACTTCAGGATAGGTGTAGTATCACCACTACTATACTCCCTTTGCTATATCCCCTATCCATTTTCACCTCTTTTCCTTCTCAGTTGGCCTTGTGTGTGTGAGTGAGTGAATGCATTGGTGCGTAAGAATATATTCATTTAATAAAATTCATTTATTGGTACATTTGTCTGGCTTTTTGCTTGACCTGACCCTGTAAAGTTGGGTAAAAGATCCTGCTGGGTTACCCTGCTCTTCATTTTGCTAATGCTAGTGCTCCTCTAATTTCCCCAACCTTTATAACTTGGAGTGAATCAAGGGGTCCCCCACGGGACCCCCAGAAGCCAGGGTAACATCTGGGCTGCATCATTTACACCTCTTTCATTCCAGTTTTCCTCAGCTTTCCTCTATCTGACTTCTAGAAAGATGACAGACATGGGAGAACTGTTTTTTTAAAAAACTGTTTTCCATAAGCATTTACATCAGGAATAGAAATCATGCTGATCTCCAGATACCGATGATCTATAACTATCAACATTCTTTAGCATTAGCTTTCCTGGCTAGGGATGCTGGAACTTGTAGTCCAGTACCATCACAAGGGCCACAATTCCCACTATGGTTTAAATGGTGAAAGTTTCACTAGTTGGCACAAGACCTTGCATTTCCTATTATTTTTTCCTTCAGCCCCTTCCCATATCCCAAAGGTAAAGAAAGTGGGGTCCTTGGGCCGCATGCAAACACAGCTCCATTTTTGTGACCCCAGGAGACCTCCCCAAAGTCCCCAGACTCTTACATTGTATAAAAACCCACCAATTTTCTGTTTCCAAACACTTGCACATTGAGTCCTTGTCTATGATTCATGGCTACCATCAATCTTTCCTTCATGGTTCTTTTTTGTTTCAAGCCAGACAAAGAGCAGAAGAGTTTCTGCAAGATTCCCAGTGGCTTGCACCCTGAGCCTCCAACTTTTATTTTAAAAAATAATTCCATTAAAAAACAACACTTAGGCCCTTTTCATACGGGGTTAAAAAAACGGTGTAGATCAACCTCCACGGAGGTCGTCTACACCGTTACGCGAATTGGGGTGGATTACTCTCGAGTAATTCCACACCCCAATCCGCAGTCGGGCGCCCTCAAGTGGCAGTGCCATGTGCTTTGAAAAACCACATTTTATGTGGTTTTTCAAAGGTACGGGGCATGGAGCCCCGTGCAGCCCCGTTGCAGCGCCCGTATGGATTTACGGATGCGCGAAAGGGCGTCCCTGCAGATCGGGCAGGGGGCGGGATTTCCGGCTGGCGAGCTTCTCCGACTGGTGGAGAGGCTCCGCCAGTCAAAATCCGCCATTTTGGGCGCTGCCGGCCGCTGAGGACGCCGTGGGACACTGCTGCGTGTAGAGCAGCGAAATGCTCTGCTCCGTGCAGCGACGGAACAAGGTAAGCCCATGTTTTAGCGTGGCTTTCCCCGTTTCCCCGCCCGCGTGTGGAAAGGGCCCTACTGAAAGTTCCTCTTTTACCTTATCATTGGAGGGACAGGAACTCTGTCCTCTATTTTACTTGTCATTAGAGATCAGGACCACTTTTATCCCACTTTAAGTGTCATGATCCTATCCTACAGAACCCTGGAATTTATAATTTCATGAAATACTTGGAATCCTATTGCTAAAGCCCTCTAGTGTTGTCATTTGAGAAGTGGGCCAGAGACATTGTTGCTGTTGTTGTGTGCCTTCAAATTGTTTCTGACTTATGGCGACCCTAAGGCAAAACTATCACAGGGTTTTCTGGGATTGAGGGTATGTGATGTACCCAAGGAAACCCAGTGCGTTTCCATGGTCAAGTGAGGAATCGAAACTTGATCTCCAGGGTCATAGTCCAGTGTTCAAACCGCTACACCCTGCTGGCTGTCTGCTAGAGATGTCACCAAATTACAAATCTTTCTGTTCTATCAGACAGAATCTTAGCAGTCAAGGTGGTATGAAGGGGCTATAATTGTGCAGTATGGTGACACCCCAGGAGCCCTTTCATACTACACAATTAAGGTGCTATGATATCACTTTAACTGTCATGGCAACATCCTATGGCCTTCTGGGACTTGCATTTTAGTGAGGAGGATTTCGAATTCTCAGCCAGAGAGTTCTAGTGCTTCATCAGGATTCCATAGGATGCAGCTGTAGCAGTTAAAGTGGAATACAATGCTGTAACTGTGTAGTGTGAAAGGTCCCACTGGAACAGAAAAATGGTTCCTTGCTCCACTAACCTGCCCCAGAAGCAGAACTGGCAAAGTACATGGCCAGGCATAATAGTATAATTTCTTGTATGCTTCCCCACAAAGATTCTGGTCAGTGTTTGTGGAGGTAGCCCTTGAAAGGGAGAATGAGCCCTAAAAAACTGGGAGCTGCCTCTTGCCCTGCTCTAAGAAGGCTGCTTCAAAACAGACTGTGTGACTAAACAAGGACTAATGAGGAGGCATACTTTGCTCTGTGTGGCCAAAGGACAACAAGGGAGCTTTTTTATTTCATGAGAGTAAGGAAGTAGTCTGATAACAGCCTTCGAAGGTTAAGTATAAGATGGAGAAACAATGAAGAAGGAAGTAGAGCAGGACTGTCTATGAACTGAGAAGAGTAGGAACATGGTGACTGGTGGCTCCCATTTCTTTTTATTTTCTCCTTCTTTATAAAATTTCCCTGCCCCTTTTTTCCTTTGCCCTTTTGTTCCTAGGCAATTCAAAAGTATCCCCTTCATTTGGGGGAACTTTGGTATTTGAAGGGATACCAACTCAGACTGGCTGTCACTATCATCAGGGGCTAGGGCTGTCTTTCTGAGAGTACTTGGTAGATTTTAGGAGCTTTACTCTTAGGGCCGGGATAGTTTCGGATAATTGTAGTTTAAACCAACAAAACCCAACAATCCACACAAACCATACTATAAAGGAAAAAAAAACCACTACACAATATAAAGAATACATTACACACACACACACACACACATACATACAGAAACAAAACTACAAAAAGAAAAAAAATTGGTTCCTGCCCTTGGTACAAACAGTCCTAGCAATCAGTCAAACACCTAACCATCTTACATATTGTAATAACTACATGTTGCTATTCCTGTAACATCATAGATATTTATCTTACTACATACATATTTGACTTAATATCAAACATTAGTATACTAATATATAGACCTAAAATATATGATAATAGTAGGCAACAAGATCTATTAGTAAAGCTATTGTTAGTAATCCATATAATCTAAAGTTGGGTTAGATAAACCATATAACAATTAGACTTACAAAACAACAATCAGTTTAACTCGTTTATCAGTTTATACTTATCACATGAGCTTAAAAAAAAAAAAAGGAAACAAAAAGCAAGACTCCAGGTTGAAGTTATAAAGCTTACCACCTTAATATCAGCTTCCTTCTATTAATTCAACTAAATTATGATATTTATTACATCTGTGGACAGACAATTATAGCTCTTCTTTTTTAGACAATTTCAGAATCATAAATCTACTTTACCAAATCATATCCAATATCCTCATCACTTTACTATTTAAAGAAAATCATATCCTTAACTCATTATCTATGCAGCTAATCCATATCAAGAAAAACTCGGTGGCACCTATAATTTTATCATTTTCCCTAAAAATAGTTATTTTTATGCCACCTCTATTTTCATAAAATATTTCATAATCTCATCTTCAACAATCACTTTACTCTGATGTTACATTCCATTGTTTCTGAAATGCTGGACACAATCCCGTGTCTTTTCCCACCACTTTGACTGCTAAAGTCTATTTCATATCTTCCTGCAGGTTCAGAAGGGATCTCCTCCTTCTAATCTATGTTGAAGCAGTTCCTGAGACAGCTCTTGTAATCCCTCTTGCTCCAACGCCCCAAAAAAGGGAGGACTCTGAATCTCCGATTCTTTCAACACATAGGCAGTCTCCTCTTGAAAAATTCTTTTGTGGACTTCTTGTGATTTCTCCTGCTGCAACTCGTATAGTGGCTCCTTACATTCTTCAGAACATAAGTCAAGCTTAGATCCGCCAAGATCCACAAACATTTCTTCAGATTTTCTTCTCCACCTAGGTCCTCTGTGATAAAGTTATTTGAGCCCAACAAACCTGTTAACTTTCTTTCTTTCTTTTTGTCCAAATTGATTCACCATTTTATGTGTATAATCTCTAAATTCCATCAAGAACCCCAAAAAGTAAGTTGGCACCTTCTCTTGGTCACAGTCAATTTGTAAATCCATCTTGTCAGAGTCAGGGCAAAAGTAGAGCAAAAGTCCAGTCAAAACAATTATTGAAAATATTTACATTTTATTTGTCCTAACCATATATTTACTTTGGCAGCCTTAGAAAAAGAGCACTGTCTTTTTAAAACTTTCCTTGTCAGCAGAAAGAAAAAGAAGCAGAAAGGCTAAAAATGGATAATAGCTGGGAATTGTCCTGTATTGTGATTGTGGGAAGGACAATGGGATAACTTAACAAACATGGAGGGAAAGTGGAAAGCATGTTCTAACATGGAAACATACAATGTAATGTGGTACATGAATGTAATAGAATGGATTTTGGAGGGGGGGGGCCGGAACAGGCTGGAAGATAGAAATATTGCATGTAAAATTACAAGTTAAAATAATTGCTTTTTTTTTTTTCTTTGAAACTCAATAAAATTATATATATAAAAAAACTTTCCTTCTCAGGAGAAAGCAATGTAGCTTTAGGGAAAGATTTTCAGCTGTAGTAAACAAGGGCTTCTTGCATAATCCAAAGAATTCTTTGGAAAACAAACCTTTAGTTGCAAGATGTCAGGCAGCAATTAATTAATGTCTTCAAAATTTAAATCACCAACCCCTTAGTCTCCTAAAATGGCCGCAATTTACTTCAAACAGCCTTGAGTCCTGCCACTTGCTGAATTCCAGAGCAGACACCCGGACCCAATTTCCAGCTACATCTGTCCTTCAGGGCAGTCTTTTGCTTGACAGGAAGGAGCTTAAACCCCTTCACTAAAACAGCCCCTCTGGTTCCACGATCAGGCAGACCGCCTATATAGTGTCATCTATTAAGCTGCTGGAACAGCATAACTTGATAACTTCATAATTTAGAGCTTCTCCGCGGGGGGTGGCCCCCAAGAAAACTCGGGGAGAATTAGGCTTATAAACCACCTTTCTTATCCTAAGAGAGTGTTGGTCAATATGCTATACCACATGGATTGTGAATGATGCCATACCACGTGAATTGTGTTCAGTTTTATGCCTCTTTTGATCAGGCAGTTAGATTTGTGCAGGTGTGCAGCCTGGGAGATTTATGGAAAAATGTGACAACCAGTCAGCATTTTCTCTGCTTCCTGAGCCTCCCAATGAACACTTTTTGTTGGGGTTCAAGTCTGATGGCCACTGGTACTATGATAGGATCATGCCCATGGGATGCTCAACTAGCTGTGTGTCCAATGAGGGTTAGGGCAGGGTCACCTTATGTGATGCACTATTTGGATGACTTCCTTATGATGGGCAGGGCGGGAAGGATGAGTGTGCTGCCATGCTAAGGTGTTTTCAGATGCTGGCTGAGGAAAAGACCAAGGGGCCCCCCCGTCATTTGTATAAATATGATTCAGTTTTTGACAACTATAATGGTGTTCCCTTGGCAGGAGGTTTGTGAGCTGGGTTCCATCTCCAGATGGAAGTTTGGGGCATATGCAGGGTATGTGAGGCTGGGTTTATTTTAAAGAGTAGTGAAATGATATTTTCTAGATTGGCTAGGTGCAGGGTGCAGACTGGGCAGTTTTTTACAGCAGGATTGAAGATTGACAGCATTGGGGGTGGAAGGACAGTGGCAGCAGTATTTGGCAAAAAAGATCAGAAGGGCAGGTGGTTCAGGCATAGCTTTGGAGTGACTTGGCTTGGACTGCACTGGAAAGCAAGTGGACATGAGTTGAGGAGAATGGAATGACTATTGTTGGTGGACTTTTGGGCTTGAAGGAATATAAACTTGTGTTCTTCACGCAGTGGACTTTGGGTGCTGGGAATGGATCAGCTTTGGCTTCAGATGTGATGGGTTCATGGTAAGCAGGCTAGGCTTCCCCTGTGCCTGCCTTTTTAGCAGTCATGTGGGTCTTAGATCCAGTACAGTAAGGTATAAGGACCACCTGCCATTGGTAGGGGGGGGGCCCCCATTGGGATAAGGAGGAGCATGGTGGTGGCAAGGGTACCTGGCTAGGAGGTCATGCATCATGCACCCCTAGTGGCAAGGATATGTCAGGGCAATTCCCTCCTGCCATCAGATTCTGGTTCTGGGCTGGAAGTTTGAGCTCATTAGTCAACAGGTGGGTTGATAGTGCCCAGATCCATGCCGGTGTGAACCAGCCCTGTCTGGATCTGTAGCCAATAAAATTGTAGCCTTTTCTCTCTTTCCCAAACATGCACTTATTCTCTTTCTTGAGAGCCAACGTTGAGCCTGATCACTCAAGTCGTCCTATGATTTTCATAGATTTTCAATAATCATTTTCTTGGTAACAGACCAGTGGTTGACTTTCTCCAGGAAAGAGGTCCCAGAAGAATCTAAAAAAATTGTTTGGGTAATGCTATCACAACTGGCTCTTACTGGAGCTCCAGGATCCTTACTTGAGCTCCAGGATCCCCAAGTAGGCATAGAGCTCTTAAAGGAAACTCTGAATCTCTTCAGAAAAAAAAAGACATACCACATAGAGCTTTTGGTTAAACCAGTCAACTCCCTCAAGCGATGGAGCAAGAAATTTTTTGAGTACACAGAAGCCTTATGTACTTTAAATCAAAGCAAGGAGGCAAACTGCTAAGAAATTCTGCCCATGCAATTTTACTCCTCCCCTAGCTAAGCTAATTCATCGTGTTTGGTGCTTCACGAACCAGCCAAAGCCAGTTTTACAAAAGGTTAACCAAGGATGAGATACAAAGAAAAAGATGAAACATACAAAAAGGAGGCACTTTGGTTCCTTGTTTTAAAGCTCACAGTCATCACCACCATTCTTCAAGCTAGCCTACTTCCTGGTGGATTTTCAGTAATTGCTTCAGAATCCATTGTATATTTCGGCTATCCAAAAGAAATGTCTAGGATGGGGTTCCCGGATGATTGAGTCACTACTGTTGGTTTTGGAAACTGCAGCTGCAAACAGAAAGATGAAATCTGTAAGATCCACACAGAAACTGAGAAATTCATTTGACCAGAGGAGACAAGCAAATTTATCCTGAGAGTTGAGTGGACCATTATGGAGCCATATTAATTGCAATGTGTCAGTGGATGCCTTTAGAGCTGGCTGCTTATCTTCCATGGAGCTGGTGAAATATCTAACTGGTTTTCATTTTGATAACTTTTATGGATATAAAGCCACTTCTTCAGTTTTCTTATACCACTCAGCACTGCATCTGAAGAAGTGGGTTTATATCCACAAAAGCTCATGCAAAAATTAAAAAAAAAAGCCTTAAAAGGGGTTCCGTGTTTTCTTTGCCTCCTTCCTTTCTCCTTTTTACACTGCAAGAGAATAACCCTACTTCTTTGATAAATCCAAAATAGATAGCTCCAATAAACTACAAACCCCAGAATTCCACAGGATGCTGAAAGCGGAATAATAGTGTGTAGTGCAAAAAAAGCACGGTGGTGGTGGGGGGGAGAACAGAAAGGCTGGATGTTCTTTTTTAAAGGCTTGAATCAGTTCTGGGAAATTCTGCTCCCTAAAAAGCTCAGGAATAATTGAACATGCTTAATAGCCACAAACTGTTGAATATCATTTGGGGGGGGAAAAACAGAAGATTGATGTTTGTGTGAAGGACAGTTCAACCATTTAAAACTTTAGTATGTTGTAAGAGTATAGTCCAGGGGGGGTAAAGTGTGGCCCCAGGACTGTCTAGGCAGTCAGTTATAGGCATCTGGGGGGAAAGAGTCCTGTAAGTCCCTGAGAATTCTATGTATTCACTGCTGGAGAGCAGGAGATGAAATTCTTGGAGGACAATCCCATCAGTAGGTAGTAGTCAAATGGCTCTATGCCACCTGTACATCCCAGAGTTGATTTTTTTTGCCAGAGCAAGTGTGGTGGGGGGTGCAGTTCCCTACCCTTCCATGGTACTCACCCCTGGTGTAGGCCTTTTTGGAACCCTGAACAGAAAGAGCACTATGTTAGGAGATAAGGATACATGGCAACATTTTGTTGCTTTCATTTTCATGCTCTAAAAGCAAACTCTGATGCTTAAGTGTTGGTAAGATGGAAGCCAATACAGGGCAGTCAGGAGAGCCCAAGTGCAACATATTTAGTACAAAGCAAGTGGGGAACAATGTCCACTTTTACCCAGAAAGAGCCCAATCAGGAGAAAAAACTCTGTAGCCTTTAGAAGCCACGAAATGCTTAGTGTCACCAACGTCAGTCATAAAATTGGAAAGTAGAAGTTTGACTAAACAGCAGATTATGGGTAACAGGAAGAGGGCTTGTCTTTTCTATTGCAGGATAGAGCTTTATTCCCTGTGGTTTGCCTTGCCCTTTGAACTAGTCAACCAGATGGAGGTCAATCTCCACTGCATGTATTGAAACAGTTTTCCCCCGCTGGTCCCGTCCCTTTTAAAAGGTGGAAGATGGGGTGCTATCATGTCCTTTCTTTTTATATGCTAGTGTATTGCATTCCTGCTGGAGCAAAATGGGATGAGCAATGAGGAAAGTTGTCCTGCTAGAACTGATAATCTTTTGGAGACAGGCACATCTTCCCAGTTGCTACAACCCTAAACACGAGCAATCTTGTCCAATGATGGGTGAATGATACACTGCAACATTCTGTTCAACCATTTGTCTGTACAGTATTCAGTTTTTATTTTGGAGT
>CAOLHI010008203.1:0-10085 GCA_948474755.1 Ctenosaura bakeri | reverse complement strand
AAATAAATAAATAAATAAATAAATAAATAAATAAATAGGGATCCTAGGGCTCCTAAAAAAGTACAGCCCATTCTGGGAAACCCTGTTCCAGAAGGGGAAGGAGGTACTGATTTGAGGGGTGCTATTTGCACCATTTTCAGGGGGGCTGAAGTCACCCCAAAAGACCACCAACTTTTTTTAAAATGGAGGGGGTTCCTCAGTTTTGGGGAGCTGGAGGGCGTATGCAGTCCATGAGCCCCACTTTTCCCATCCCTACTTTAGCCACATTTGCAGCTTTCATAAAGCAAATCCTCAAAATGTCTCAGTTTAGCCGGAATGACTCCACTTCGTCCCCTGCCTTCCCTCTCTTCCAGCTATTTCTAAAATGCCCCTGTTTCTTTCTCCTCTTCCTACTAGAATATATTTATAGAGTGATGGAATATTTTGTGCAATCCTGCCTTTTTCCTTTGTGTGTTTTCTTCCCACAACGCTTCCCTCCCTTGGGGGTTCATTTTACCTCACAAATTACCTCACAAAAACACCAACAGCCCCCTCAGAACTTCCATGGCAGCTCCTGTTAGAATATACTCAGAATATAGAATATTTGCTTTCCCAGGACTAAAATTCTGATGCATGGTTGATAAAAAAAATAAAGTAACTGCTGGCTAACACTCAGCCATGGACCCTGAATCAGGCGTGTCTTTGCTCAGCAGTGAAGAATAAGCAGAAATGTGGTGGCAGGGAGTGCCGGGGGCCCAGGTGTGGGCTCTGCCAAGGAAGGCCAGCCTAATTTTAAGTGGGCCAAAGCGCTGGCAACAGGACCAGCCTTTGGAGCTGCCCAGAACTCAAAATGGAGGCACTTTGGTTAAGCAACTGCAGAGAGAGAAAGGGTTCCTTTGCTTTAGACACGTCAGCAGGCGATGCGATTCAGCCATTCTGGCAAAGGAGGCCTCCATTATATCTACAGTTTTTTCTCAACAAGGGCAAAGCACAGAAGTCGCTGATGTTTGTTCAGGCTGCCCAGCTGACATGGATTTTAAAAGAAGACATTCTGAGAGACTGCGCCCTGTTTCCGGACTTCTTGGGCAATAAAGAAACCTCAAGATGTCGTAATATGTGGATATAGTTACCAGCAATTCTCAGAAGTTCAGTTTAGTCAGATCTGCAATGGGAGAGGAACGCTCTTCATATTAATCAGTCTTTCTGCCTAATTACAGCTTTCTTGAGGGGGAAGTCGTCAGAATTTTTTTGTGTTCTGGTTAGTGAGCATTTAGCTTGCGTTTATGGTAATGGATTAGTATTTTAGTAATCTGTTACAGTTTTTAGTTTACACACTCTTGGCTCCAGAAAAATCCTATGATAGGTTTATCTGAGGATCCCCATAAATTGGAAAAAAAATTCGAAGGCACACAGCGACAACAAATACATATATATTGCTTACTTATATATTCTATGTATTTATGTCTTTTCCTTTTTCCCTTTTTCTTCCCCCCCCGTATGTTGTTCTTCACCCCAATGTGAATCAGTTTGTCTATATTAAAATCAATAAAATATGAATAAAAAAAAATTACAACTCCTAGAACCCCAGCTGGCTGGGGCGGAGCTGTAGTCTTCAAAAAGTAACTTCCCCAAACTTGGCAACACCCTTTCCTTTGCATATCCCTTGGTGCCTTCCTTCCACATTCCCACCCTAACGCTGCTGCATTACGGAAAACCTGCCAAAAAGCAACAGAGGGAGAGGGAGAAGGAGCCTTCCCCTCGAATGGCGGATGCGAGTGGCAGCTCGGAGTGAAGCTCCGTAATGGAGCAGCCCCGGGCTGCCTCCCGCTGGAATCCAGCCGCCTCTTTTGTCACCTGGAGGTGGCTAAGACCCCCCGGTACAGGGGGTCCGGAAGCGGTCCGAAGGGGACCCCATAACTGGTGTGCAGCTCTGCTCTGCCCGGAGGGGAGAGCAGCAGGCATCGGGGGGTCGAAGGACCTTGACGACGGATCCAGAGGGGACGCTGAAACAGCGGCACAAGCACTCCCGGGAACGATTTTTTTAAAAAAGAAGCAACAAGGGAAATTTATAAAAAGAAAGAAAACTTTAACCTGTCTCATTCCCTGCTTCCGTGAAAACCACAGCGATTATGGCTTGCTACGGGCTGCAGGAGCGAGGGGGGAAGGACCCGGAGAAGTAAAGCTAGCAGCGTGAGTTTTGGCTTTATGGCTGAAAGAACTCAGAGTTTCTTAAAGGGGCGGCTGACATTGAGGGAAAGAGATGGGGAAAGATGTGGAGGAATGAGCTGTTTGTTCTTTTAAATTTCTGGACTTTAAATTTTTCTGACTTTTAAATATCTTTTTTTGGGCGTAATAAGACTATTTACAAAATTGGGCATTTTCAACAACTATTATAATTCAGATAATGGAAGAAAGAGTTTGGACTGGAAAAATGCAAATAAATAATGATGCGAGTTATGAGCTTCAGGACCAGGACTGATAAATTTTGAAATTATGAAGACATGAGAGCACCCTCCTGCTTTTTCTTCTTGATTGTTGTGAATAAAAAGAGTGAGTCGGTAATAAGACTTAGTTGGAGGCTACAAAAGTGTATATCCCCCTGGAATAAGTGACTCTGCATAGGGGAAAAGCTACCACAAATGGAAAAGAACAGGATGAACTGCGGTCCCACTCATGATGGCGAGGCATCTTGGAACTCAAAGGGCAAAAACAGACCTTGAAATATATTAAACATTTGATGAGTTCTGGGATGTGCTAGAAGTGTGGGGGGAAAAGTAAAGCAAAGCAGTTAACTTGGGAAAAAAAAAAGGGGGGGAGGCTTTTAAAATGGAAACGTGTACTAGTTCAATGAATATTTTAACAAGGAATAGTTGAAAGAGAGCGGGGAGTCTATGTTGGGCATTTGAAAACCTCCCCCGGATGGCAGGGAGGTTCAGAACTTAAAAATGACAATAAGAGTTCAGAAAAAAAGTTTTTTGGTGAAGAGTTCTGGGCTATAGTCTTCCCAAAATGGGGGGGGGGAAAAAAGGGAAGCTTTTAAGAGAAAACAATTGGGTTTTTTTGTCTGTTGTTTGTGAGTTGTGCATGGACTCCCTGGATATTATGGCTACGGATCAGCGACACAAGGTCAACGTTATGAAACTACTCTCTCCCTATTCGGCTATCTGGAAGTAAAGCGGCGACGAGATGAGGGGGGGGAAGGGGGAAGCTATGGATGTAGAGGGCGTGAATGGGAAGTGGGGGGGGCCCTTTTTACAGCTTTGCTTTCCCCGCATTCCGGGGGGTGAACCGGCCAACCCGAAGCGACGAAAGCGACAAGGGAATAATGAATATGAGTTGGGCCGGGGAATCCCATAGGGGAGGGGGGAAGAGGAGTCAAGATGTGGGGGTCCTGATTGAAATGAAAGAACAGATATTTTAAATAGTTCAATAGAATATATAAAAACCCATATTAATAAATTAGAATATGTTAAAGATAGGAAAAGTGAGCAAGAGGCAATAGTAAAACAGCTCAGAGTGTTGGTAATATAGTATTACGTTCTAAAGGTAAACAGGGAGGAAGAAGGAAGGCCAGAATCCCCGTATTAACTGGGAATCTATCAGTGGACAGGACATATTAAGGAGCGTTGAATGTCAATTAGAAAACATGTATACATCGGGGAAAAACGTGTGAGAAGCTAGCTCTAGCGGGGGGAACAACAATGTAATGTGGTTCCGGAATGAGATCGTGTAGGCTTTGGGGGGCGGGGACTGAGACAGGATGGAAGAACATAAATATTTCATGTTAAGTTTTGGGGAAAAAAAATAGTTTGTTTTATATTTGGAAACTAATAAAATTATTATAAAAAAAAATATGATCATTTCCTGATTTAAAGAAAAGTGCTGGTTATTTTTAATTGTGATCTGTTAGTTGTTTTTAATGGACATTTTTACTTTGTTTTAATTACTATGTGCCTATTTAATTTCTGCTTTAACTTTTCTACATTATGGTTTTTTAACTCTGTTTTCTTTTTTACATGTATTGTAGGCTGCTTTGAGTCCTCCCAAAGGGAAAAAAGGAGAATATAAATAAAGGTGATAATAATAATAATAATAAAAACAACATCAACAATAAGCCTGTGGAATCAAGAGGAAAACGCAGGATTGTACTGTAAAAAAGGGGGGTTTGGAAAAAAGCACCAAGAAAAATCAAACACTGAAAAGAAAAAAACCCCCGCTGTTCAAGGAGCTCTTTTTTGGGGAATTTCTGACTTGAATCAAAAAAAAAGAATGGAATATTCTGAACATCTACATTCATATCCCAGAACCCATGGAGAGGAGAAGCTGTATAAGTGTTTTGGAATGTGGAAAGAGCTTCAACAATAGTGGAACATTTAGTAAACATCTAAGGATTCACACAGGGGAGAAGCCATTTAAATGCATGGAATGTGGAAAGAGCTTCAGTGTGAGTGGATCTCTGCATTCCCATGAAAGGACACACACAGGGGAGAAGTCATTTAAGTGCATGGAATGTGGAAAGAGTTTCAATCAGAGTGCAAATCTGCATTCCCATCAAAGGACACACACGGGGGAAAAGAAGCCATTTAAATGCATGGAATGTGGAAAGAATTTCAGTCAGAGTGCAAATCTGCATTCCCATAAAAAAGGACACACACAGGGGAGAAGCCATTTAATTGCAGGGAAATTTGGGGAAAAGAGCTTCAGTCGGAGTGGGGATCTGCATTCCCATCAAAGGACACACACAGGGGAGAAGCCATTTAAATGCATGGAATGTGGGAAGAGTTTCAGTCATAGTGCACATCTGCATTCCCTTTTTTAAAGGACACACACAGGAAAAAAAAGGAATATAAATGCATGGAATGTGGAAACAGCTTCAGTCAGAGTGGAAATTATAGGAGACATCAAAGGATTCACACAGGGGAGAAGCCCTTTAAATGCATGGAATGTGGAAAGAGCTTCTCTCAAAAAGCCAAACATTTATGTTCCCATCAAAGAATCCACACTGGGGAGAAATCATAAATGTACAGAATATAAAATTTGCTTCTTTTATGACAGAATATTGGCTAAATATGAATCAACCCATTTGATTGTATTATATATAATGTTTTCACTGATTGTATTATATGTAATGCTTTCTTGTTAGAGATTTAAAAGCATAATTTCCATGGAGAAGGACACCCTTCACCCTTCCAAGCTAATGATAGGGAAAAGGGGGGACACTTTACTTTCTTCAGCCAGGTCTCCCCAAAACCCCCTCCTTCTCCAATGTGCCTCTTTCTCTGGCTTCTTTCAGGTGCTGAATTCCTCATTTTCTTTCTTTCTTTTTTTTTTGGCCATGTAATACTGTAGCTGTTGGAAGGGAGAGGAGAGAGTTAATGGTCTTTTTGCTTTGCTGTTCCCATAGAAATTTGGTACTGTAAATATTTGGCTTCTGTTTCACAGGCCCAACGTGTCCCATTTTTCTTGAGAAAGTTGCTCAGGTTATGTGTTTATGTTCTGGGAAGGCTACACAGCTGTGTTCCGGTGTTTGGGTTGGTTTCTGTCTTGTTATGGCTATTGTATGTAACTTCACACGGAAAGTCAGCCGTGTAAACATGTTATTTTTTCTGAAGTATATGTTATCCTGATAAGGGCCCTTTTCCCAGAAACCCTGCCTGATTCTGATTTTTTCTCTCGCTGTTTTGCTTTGTGTGATGCGTGGGTGCCACAGTAGGCATGGCAATTCTTCTGCTTGTCTTGATGGTTTTACTACCCGCAATAAAATTAGTTAAATGCCTTTGAGGCCCAGTGGGTGTTTTTCCTCCTGGGTGCCAAAAGGAATTTTATTGTGCAGGGTTTTTTAATGTGGGCCTTGTGGGGCTTGTTTGGTTTAAAGGGAAAACCCCCCGGGTTTTTTTTTTGACAGTAACCCACTCTGTTATTTAAGCCATTATTAAGAGCTGAGTGTGACTGGAGTTGGCTGTAAAATCCTTCCCTGGGAATCCCAAAAAAAACTCCCCAGTTGCCCTTCGCCTTTTCAGTTCATTTAGAGCACACTGTGCATGTTCAGAGGACTGTTTTCCTAAAAAGGGTTTAAACACCAGCCCTGTCAGCGGGAAAACTTCAGGGATGCTCCTGAGAGAACAGAACTAATTTGTTTTTAAACCAATTTGGGAAAGTCTCACGATTAAAATGTAGTTGGAGAGAGGTATAGCCCATTTCAGAGAAATAGGTCAAGCAGGAAAAGAGTATAGTAGCACTATCTGTCGTGGACATTTACGTCTGAGAAGAGGTCCATGATGTCAATCTTGGAAGCCAGGTTGAGAGCATCTGGGTAGAAATTAAAGGGGAGAGAACCACCAGTAATGCCATTGTGGGTGTCTACAACAGACCTCTAAGCCAAAATGAGGACTTGGATGATGCCTCCCTGGAAACAGAAAACCAAAACCCTTTAGAAAACAGAGATATAGTAGTCATGGGAGAATATCAGCACCAAGAAATTTCTCAGTTGCCTTGTAGACAATTTCAGAGTCCAAAAAGGTGGAGGGAGAGAACAAGGGGACAGCTATTCTAGGCCGATCCTAACCAACAATGAGTGAGTTAGTTTATTATTAGTCAATTGACCATATGAAACAATGAACGGCAAGCATGATAAAATGTAAAAAAGCACAATATATAAAGGGTACAATGCATAAAATGTTTTTAATTTTGGGTAAGATAAATTAGACAAAAAAAAAATGACATACATTATATCAGTTAAATTAATAGTAGTAAGTTATTGTCTAATAATAGACTAAAAAGGGAATAAAATACAGAACCAGCCCATGCTTAGATAAGTTCATCACCTTTACATGCAACCCCGATGTGCGCAATGAAACATTCTCTCAGTTGAACAGCCCTACCTATGCATTTAGCAGTTCTAGTTACAACGTATGTATTTGTACCTTGAAAAAAGTGGGCTAACCATTTGTTATGGTCCCAGGGTGTAGTTCTGTCGAGTATTGTCTGTAGGTCCTGGGGCCCCTTTTTTGTCGTATAGTTTGCAGCTGAATAAGACATGCTCAATATCTTCTATTTCAGATGCCCCACAGACACACATTCCTCCAATCTGGGAAAATGGATGGAATTGTCCATATCTACGTGTCCCCCATCCTAATTTGTAGATTTATCCTTCTTCTACATCCAGAGCTGCAGCAACAACACCATGGTCTCCCCCTACATCTTGGCCGTAACGGGCTTAACTTCTTGGACAAGGAAACCCCCCGTGGGTCTGGGGGTTAAAAGGATCCTCTCCTGAACTGAGGTGCGCTTCCTCCGCCGTGGTGCGAGGATGGTCCTAAGACAATGGCCGACGGGTGGCCGACGGGACACCCACGTGCAACATCCTATGGAATCCCTGGGGTTTGCAGTTGTCGTATCCAGGGTGGCATACATCAGCAAAATTAAAAAATACAAATAACCCCCAAACACAACATACTTAAAAAAAAATTGGAAGAAATAGCTGCCACCTTGTGTTTTGGGAACCAGAAAGGCTATAAACAGCAGTGAGGACTGCAGTGACTTTATCTGGCTTTACTTTCTTCTATGCCAATTAGAGCAGCAAACATGGGCTTTTAACTCCCAAAGAGGGCCAACGCGCAAACCAGGTTTTTCCCCCTGCCTTACCTGGAGAAAACCAGTTCTATGTCTGAAGGTGTTCTTTCCGCCTGAAAGGGGGCCCCCGCCTGCTGGTCAAAATGGGGGGAAAACCCAACAACGGCATCCACCAAAGAGAAGGTCCTACTGTAGGGATAACAAGGCGAATGTCTTCGGAGGCTGCAGTATTTTTAATATCTCCAAATGACAAGGACCTCCTGATTTAAACTGGTCTTCCCCTTTAATGGGTTGGAGATGAAGAATGTGGCATGGAGGTGCACTTTTTTCTATATGCAGTAAGTTTTGAATATGTTTTAAAAATAATGTATTAATTGAATTGATTCTTTAATGTCTTTTAAACTTTTACATCATACCCTGATTTAAAACTATTTTGTTCTAGAATTACACTGTAAGCCACTTGGGTCCCATTCGGAAAGGAAGAGAGACATAAATCAATCAAACAAATAAACAGTTCCGTGGTTCCCAAAAAACAATATTCACGCCTTTTCCAGCACCAGCTGCAACATTTTAACCACCCCCAAGAGGGTTTCTTTGTGATTCTCTACGTATCAGAAGATGATAGGTTCTCTTCTTCCCCATCAACAGGGCAGTGAATCTATCCCAGGCTTTAGGAGACATAGAATCATAGAATCATAGAACTGTAGAGTTGGAAGAGACCACACAGGCCATCCAGTCCCCAAACCCCCCGCCATGCAGGAACACCCTCAAAAACACTCCCGACAGATGGCCATCCCCAGCCTCTGCTTAAAAACCCCCAAGGAAGGAGACTCCACTACACTCCAGGAGCAGGGGCCCCCTGCCAGACAGCCCTGACCGTCAGGAAGCTCTTCCTGAGGTTCCCGGTGGAATCTCCTTTTCCCCGGAGCCTTTAATTATTGCTCCTTGTCCTGGTCTCTGGAGCAGCAGAAAACAAGCCCTCTCCTTCCTTTTACCTGGCATCCCTTCAAATATTTAAACATGGCTATCATGTCCCCTCTTAACCTCCTCTTCTGCAGACTAAACATACCCAGCTCTTTTTAAGTCTTTCCTCATAGGGCTTCATGGCTTCCAGACCTCTCACCATTTTGGTCGCCCTTTCCCCCGGACTTGCTCCAGCTTGTCCATATCCTTCTTAAAATTTGGGGGGCCCAGAACTGGACACAGTATTCAAGATGGGGTCTAACCAAAGCAGAGTAGAGTAACCCCCAAAACCCCCCTTATCTAGACACCAGACTCCTATTGATGCAGCCAAGAATTGCATTGGCTTTCTTGGCTGCCGCATCACACTGCTGACTCATGTTCAGCTTGTGGTCTATGAAGACTCCTAGATCCCTTTCACACGTACTGCTATCCAGCCACGTGTCCCCCATCCTATATCTCTTATTCCATTTTTTCTACGTAAGTGTAGGGCCTTACACTTCTCTCTGTTGAATTTCACTTTGTTAGCCTTGGTCCAGCTCTCCAATCTATCCAGGTCCTTTTGAATTTTGATCCTGTCCTTTTGGGGTATTAAACAACCCCTCCCAATTTGGTGCCATCTGCAAATTTATGAGCATGCCCTCTATTCCTTCATCCAAGTTGTTGATAAAAATATTGAACAAACACTGGGCCCAAAGGGCAAACCCTGTGGCACCCCCGCTAGTCACTTCTCTCCAGGATGAAAACAGCCATTCGTGATCACCCTTTGGGTTCAGTCGGTCAACCAATTACAAATCCAACTAACAGTAGCCCTGTCCAGCCCACATTTTACCAGCTTCTTTTCAAGAAAACCCCGGGGAACTTTGTCGAAGGCCTTACTGAAATCGAGATATGCTACATCCACAGCATTCCCTTCATCTATCAAGCTAGACATTCAAGGTGCTTGGGATTGGCCATCGAGCACCCTTCTTAGTTTTCCCCAGAGAGGTAGGAAGACTGCCTCTTGTTCTGCCCCAAGGAGTGTCCGGTCCCGTGCCCCCCTCTCAATCCCCCGTTCCTTTTTCCCCCGGGGAAAGCGATGCGTTTTATGCGTGCAGTCTTCACCTCGCCATGCTGCAGTCCGGAGGAGGGGGGCCTGGTCCTGCTCCTGGCCCAGGTGAAGGGGGGCATTCCGGAGCCCAGTTTCCATGAGGATGAAGCCATGGTAAGGACCTCATTGCCCAGAAGAAGTCTCAGCTCCACTGGCCCACCCATTCCCCTCGCCTGGTTTCTCTGGGGTCTTCCAGGTAGAAGGAAGTCCCATCAGATGGAGAGGAGGAAAGACCCATGAGGGAGGGAGAAGAAGGTCTCCAGAGAGTTCTGAGGACAACCCAGTTTTCCTCGCCTGCATCTTGTTTTGGGGGACAGGGGAAGGAGACAGCAACCCTCCTTCCCTCTTGAGCATCCACAAGAGTGCTCCTCTTGTCGAGGCCAAACCTCCTTCTCTCCACAGGAGAAGGCCACCCGAGCCATCAGTTGGATGGTCCCTGGTTTCGATGACATCCAAACAAATGGAAGGGGGTTGGGTTCCCAGC